>JAHZNF010002094.1:0-24701 GCA_027744215.1 Troglopedetes dispersus
GTAAAATGGTAATTACAATTTCTCTCGTCATCATTATCATCACAAATTTTGTTCATTGCTTCTTTCTTGATGAGTGTCACTCACTCACTCACTCGCTCGCTCACTCGAACAATTCTATTTTATTGGAAACAATTTTGTGAAAGAAAGAAAGAATATAGTTGGTATTATTGTGCGCATATATATCGTTGAACATAAGGGGGCGTTCATTTATTTTTCTAAAGTGTTACAAAACACAGTAGCAGTAGCAATAATAATTGGAATTGAAGACGAAGAAGAAAATAAAGAACCAAAGACGCAAAAATCTCTGTTAATGAGTCTGGCTTTCAACAAAAAAAATCCACACAAACACACACTCACACCAGTCTTTTTTTTGATGGTAATGATAATGAAGACGAGTATTAAAGTGAGGCAACAAGCAGTTAGTTCTTAATACTCGGAAAGTGTAACATTAATTAAAATGGAGATGGTCATCAAACATCTGTTCCTTTTGCTCCATACAATACATGCACAAGTTGTAGTTGTGTGTAAAGATAAGTAAAAAAAATGGCATCTCAGCCACGAAAATTTTTGCTCGGTTCAAGCCAGTCTGCTCAGGTTTCAAGCCTTTTTTTTGTTGTATGTAACACCGTGAAAAAAGGAGGAAAGGATGATGATGATGACGAAATGAACATGCACTCATAATTATCATTTTTCCCCCTTCAGATTATTATTTATTCTTATCATAGAAGAATAGATAGACGAGTAAAAAAATGAATAAATTCGTGCTAAGTACTTCACGTGTAGAAATTTGTTAGTGTGTCGTGTTCCTATTTAATTAGTACGTAAATTGTTGCACACCAAAAAAATGTATATCTAAATTGGAGCGTGTGTGTATGAATGTGTCCGTATTATATATTTTTTTGTGGTATGGTATGTGTGTGCACGTAGAGCCGTCATGGAACCATCATGCTTACAGACAGGATGTAATTATTGCTAAAAAGCATTCAATTTTATATTTTTTGCTTCTTGACAATGGAACGGAATGTGAAAATAGTTTTTTTTTCTATAAAAAAATAACTACGTAAATTCATAATTACTCTTCTCTGGAGTCATTTCAAATGTGTAAAAAAAGCATCGATTATACTATGATGAATGAAGGATAAAAAGTGAATTCTGGAGAATGAAGGATGCGTCGTACGTGAGCAAACACGTTTTAAAACTTAACACAGAAGAGAGAATAAATGAACACGTGATACTTGATCTATGATACGTGATGAGGCAATTAAGCAATTAGTAATTAAATTTTTTGGACAGAAAATCAACTGGAAGTGAATTTATGGAGGTAGGTGGGAAGTTTGATAAAAAGAGTTGAAGAAGAAGTGTGTGTGTGTCAATACTATTTTTTGGAAATTAGGATTTGTGAAAAAGTTTACAAGTTTAACGTCGTTTAACTGGTTTTACAAAATATTTGTGGTGAAAAACAGAAAAGATAAATATGTGTAAAATTCGTTGTCCATTTCTACATATCTTCAATTATAAGGTCACTTTCTTTCCAGCACTTTTTATACCTTCTTCTTAACACGCGCAAACGCAGTAATTTCATTCCTTTCTCATTAAGTATTCATCAAGGAAAAAAGGACTAGCTCCACCACATCCCATATCACACTTACTTCCACGCTCACTCACAGTGTGAGTTTAACTATGTGTGTAAAAAAGAAGATTATTACCCACTCTATTTACTACTTCCCCTTTTGTTCTTCCTCACTTCTTCTCTCGTGTCTCCGTCTCCCTTGCTCTGTGTTTGTGTGCATATTTTGTTATGTAAAACGGAATGTTTTTTAGTGAGCAATATGATCCTTAATAAAAAAAAGCAAGGCTTTGTACAATTCACACTACTCTGCACTCGCATCACCACATCATCCTCCTGCTGATGATCATATCAAGCTTTTCAATTCATTATTTAAATTTCTATGAATACTTAAATACTCTTTTACACACACACAAAAAGAAACATCAAAACAAGAGAGAAAAATATATGTGGACACAAAGAAGTGAAACGGAGCTTTTGTTGAATACGGGGAAACTCTCTGAGCTGAGACGTGTAATGAAAAATTCACAAGAACGAAACAAAAACGGTTGTTCCCCTCTCTTATTATTTTAATCAGCGAGAGAAAATAAAATAAAAAGACACACAGAGAAAAAAAATGTTTTTTTGGCTATTTTGAAGCCACACTTAGTATTATTATGCATACTTCCAGTGAGACAATGATGGCACCAGCTATACACAATGCCTCGCCACAAAAAAAAACTTTTATTCTGTGACTATAATACGTTCTTTCTTATGTGATGATGATCATCATGCAAACACGAACATATTTGTATGAAACACGGGCTTTTAAATACCTACGAAAATAAGGTTTATTGTCTCTCTTCGTTTTATTCCGTCAGATAACGTAATAATAATAATAATACGGGATAAATTTTGCATGCATACCTTTTTCACTCTTTTGTTTAAAAAACGCCATTTCCGTGAGGCTAATTTGAATGGCCATTTTTTTTATTATTTCATATTTTTTTTCTATGTACGTCTCCATATCCATCTGTATAGATGTGGATATTTTATTTATTTTTTAATTGTACTCTTCAGAATTTGAACAGAAAGAAAGGAAATATTTTCTCCTGAAGTTGAAAGCAGCCAACAAAATTCATGATTATCATAATCCCTGCATATTAAATAGACATGCAATGATGTGTACATAAATAATAATGAAATTCCTGTTCCCTTTTTTTCGTGGTAAAAAGCTACAATTACAAGAAAAAATATAATCGTAACGGATTTTTGTTTCTCTCTCTTATCAATGGAGTGAATAATCTGCCCTTTTTATTTCTTTTGTTGCTCAGCGAGTAATTATTTTTTTGCTCAGTCATTACCACCAACACTTGTTGTGCCCCTACTTAAATAAAAAGAAACGTCCGGATAAGCCAACTTCTCCTTTATTTTATTTTTATAATGGGATTGCATGTTTGTGAATAAAAAAAAGAGTTTAATATGATGTGTACAATTACTCGGAATAATTATGTACACAATATTGTGTGTGCAGGTATGTGCAACAAGTACACAGTGATGGTGGTCGTTTGTGTTTTGGTGCCATTTATATTTGCGATAATGATGTAAATAATCATCGTATAAAAATCTAAATGCATTATTATGAAATAAAAAAAAAGATGAGAGAGACAGAGAGACAGACGCACACAGAAAAATAAAGGGGAAAAGACAAGGAGATCGTTATTTTTATGATTATTACGAGAACAACTACAAAAATGCAGAGAGAACGAGCACTTTTTAATAATACCATATTTTTATTAGTACTGAGTTGTGTGAGTGTCGTGTCAATGTAATTGTGTGTGTGCACCGGCGTCTTTAGAATAAAAACATAATATCGTCATCCTGTTTCTCTGTAGTTTTTTTTACTGGTGTTATGTACACATTTAACGATTATGGCTTTTACAACACTACCGAAAAAATAAAATATTTTCTTAAATAATGCAGCAAACCTGCATCACGATTAATTGTCTCCTGATAAATTATGCACAATATTTTATTTTTTCTCAAGATTTTTTTTGCCAATATGTGTGCATTAATGTTGGAGAGCCATTTCTTTGCAAATTATCTGTTGCTTGCAAGTTGCTAATGATTTTTAAAATTTTTATTTTGAATCATTCAAAAACTGAGTGAATACTGAAGGCAACTAGAAATGGAGAACAAATTGCTCTAATAAAAAAAGAAATCAGAAGGCTCATTATTTACAATATCAAAAAGAACAAATTGGAGCTCTGTTGAGTTTTCTGAATTAGCCCATTCCCTTCATAGTAGTAGATGGTGTATAGTATTCATGTTATTCAATGACTCCAATAATGGACACATTTATAGGGTAATATTTATTATCTGAAAATGATAGCGGCAGAACTGGTGTAATATAGATAACTCAGTTTTGTTGAGAAAGATGTAGCATGTAACATTCTGTTGTTGAGCTCAAGCCACCAATTACTTCGGACAGGTAGGTTGGGACAGGAGAGGAAAAGATGAATGAATGATGGAGATGAGCCGAGTCCCCTTTTTTTATAAAAGAATGAATGGAGCATCCACTGAATTTGTTAACTTCATTTCATTTAACCCTTCACATATTCAAGATCACTGAATATTAGTTTTTTTGCTTATCCAATTCCCCTCCAAAAAATAGAGTCAAGCATTTCCTCAAGCAATTAAGTTTTTGATTTTTCGTTTTCGTATACAAAAAAATGGCAAATTTTTTTTAGATAAATGGTTCTTTTTTTCAAAGTGGAGTATTTATTTGAACGTGTACAACTCATTAAGGCTTACCTTGATGCACACACACAAACACACACTCACAACTACACTTTGTACTTCTCTCCGTCGGTAATCTTTTTTTGTTCCTGCATCCGGTGATTAATATTTTTGTGGCCAATGACATCAGGAATAAAGACGGTTGGTTGGCCGTAATAAAACGTAATAATAATGTTTGGATCATGCGTGCATCTTTTTATTCTGTCTACATATAGAAGAAAAAAGATAACCATAAATGCTGCAGTCTATATAATAAAGCACACATACGGGTAGTAGTAGTAGAAGTAATAAACCTTTAAAAATGTTCTCCATGTTATCATTGAAACATTAAAAGGGAATTTTTTTAAAATGCACCACGAAAGCATATTTGCTTACCTCCGTGTGCTCACTAGTAATGATATAATAATAATGAATGAAAAAAAGGTAGAGGTATGGTAAAAATATATATAATGCACATAAAAGTCATTATCTTTTTTTTCCTCCTCCTCCACACCACCACCACCTCCTTTTTTTCTCCTCAGTTTTTTCCCGACGACTAAGAAACATTTATTGTATTAATGTGTGCACCACGAACAATCATTCTTTTTAAAAACTAAAACATGCACACAATTAAACCTCTTCGAGGGAGTGTTGGTGAGTGAGTGTGTGCAATATTATATTTTTTGGCTCATGTCTGTGTGAATATATAGAACTGCACCATAAATTTTCGAGAGAAAAGTCATCCTTCAAATAATTTATGGAACATTGGAACAAAAAAATGTTTTCATGAAAACTCTTAATTTTACCAAAAATACTATTAATTTCTCAAAAGCTAAAAAAAAACTTTGCAAATCTCGAAAAAATAAAGGAGAAGGGAGAAACAGACTAAAAAATGATGATGATGATGATGAGGTGGACGGGACGACGAGAGATGCTTATTTAATAATGATTACGCTTTTTCGAAACACATTAGTTTAGCTCTTGTGTGCAGAGCCATAACTCATAATTACACCGAGGCTTTTCCACTCTGCATATATCCTTTCCTATTTTTTCCTACTTTGTATGTACTCCGGTGTGTACATTTTTCTCTCGCTAATTCTTAATTTGACTAATTCAACATTAGCAGAAAAAGAGGAAATGATAATGGACGCATAAATAAAGCTTGTGTTGTGTGTGTTGTGCATGCACAACTGGAGTTTTGGTGGAGCACCACTAAAAAAAGTTGAAACAAACCAGACTTCTCTCTGTAATTCTTTTTCTGTGTGCAAAAAATATCCGGCTGGTATGCTCGCTCTGTTTTAATTTTTTGCACACACACATAATACTTTTATGTGGTTTATTTTTCCTGTGTCTAAAAAAATTATGGTTTTTTGGAATGTACCTTCTTCTCCTTCTCAAAACTACGTAACATACCTGCTATAATTTAAAAAACGATTTCATTGTTGTAAAAAGTAATTATGGCGCACTTTAATGTGAACCATACCGTTCCACACAAATGTTAAGTGAGTGTAATGGCTTAATACTTGAGCACAAAATATGCTTGAAAAATAATAATTTTTTTCCTGCTCGTGTGTGCATTTCCCAATGTGCGCATGTGTTCATCAGTCTTATAGTAATACTCTCGAATATATTTTTTAAACATCTTTTCCTTTTCACAAAAATAAAAGTTGCTTTTGACGGATGTATTAAAAGAGCATTTTGTTCCATGTAGTAATGCGCACGTACCTCTTTAATACGTTTTAATATGCATATTAATAATAAAAAAGACGCAAACGAAAATTTTTTTAAGGAAAATAATTACCATGATTTTTTTCTTCCTTTCTTCTCTCTCTCTCTCGTGCTCACTCAGATGAGAAAGGAGCTGTGAGCAAAAATAAAATGTTTCTTTCATTGTTGCAAAAAAAATGATTGTTCCAACTTTACTTTTTGAAATACCTCCTTCTCTTTACTTTTTTTACTGCTTCTCAGATTCGTAAGTCGGTAACCTGCCTCCTTCAGAATAAAAAAACTCCCCGTCTTCGAGGAAGTCTGTGTGCGCACATACTACAAATGTGGATGAATTATGTTTCATTATTTTCTTTCCACCTCCTCCTTTATTCGTGTGGGTCTGAGCGAGTGTGTGCACCACCAAGCTTGATTATTATGTCACTTGACGACGTCTTCATCGTCATCATCTTTTTTTTCCGTTGCCGTCATCATCATAATAAATGCTATTACGGTGGCGGTCTCTAAAAAAATCATTGTGTGTGTGTGTGTGAGGTGGCTACATTCATTACAACAATGTATATTATGGTAGCAACTAGGCATGGTGGCAATGATTACAAAATTTTTTTTGAAAAAAAAAAATATATATATATAAGGGAAGTCCAAAATGAAAAACTTTTTTTGTGTCTAACGTGTGAAGTATAGTTTTCGAGGTGACCACTTTAAAAATGGAGGAGACGATGAGGATAATGATCAAAAAAAAGGAATTAAAAAGTGACGACGAAAACTATAGAGCACGTTCTTGAGGCCACCACCACCTCCATCATCACTGCTGCAGACAAAATAATTATTTTATGAAAGGGAAAAAAGGAGCAGCTCTTTGCCTGAGAAAAAAAGTTTAAAATCTCATCTTATCACAGTAGTGCGGTATATATACATATATTTTTTGTGCGTACGTACCTAACATCCTCATTCTTTTTACTAAATCATTACCATCATCGTCGTCATCATCATCATCATAGTTGAAGGAAGAGAGAAGCCATCAACAAATGAAAATTGAGGCTGGCTCCACAATATTTTTTAATTTCACCTTATGCGTGCAAATTAAATTTTACTTATTCAAGTTGATTGAGCTGAGAAGAGCTAAAAAATCCTGAGTCGACAACAACAACGACGGTGGACGTAATGAACAAATTATTTTTTCTGTTCCATTATGAATACATTTTAGTCCTATATGTATCCTGGTCATCATTTTCTTCTGCACAGGAACAATACGGATGCACATAATATTTAAAAAGAGTTTGTGTGAAAGGAACAAAAAACACGGGTAGTCAATCGTGAGTTTATTTTTTGTTACAGTGTGTCCATAATACATTATGCAGCATCCTATATGTTAGTCTATTGTTCTTAAATGTGAGCTTATGCTGCTCCAACAACAAAATCAAAAACATGCTAAATATTTTTTTCTTATTCCTATTGTTCTGAACTGATCAACCAAAAAAATAAAGAATGGTGGTGGAGCACACAAAGTGTGTGCATATATTTTGGTGTTGATGAGTAATATATTTTTGAAAAAGTGTTTTCGCTTCTTGTCTTTTCTATGATGATGACGATGATGATGATGATGATAGGAAATTGGGGGCTGGGAATTTGCTCACTCGTTCGAGCTGAACCGAATGCATGATTGGTTTAGAAAATTAGTCTTTTTTTACAATTATCTTGTGTGTGTGAGGACGACGATGATGAGCCTGGTTCAGCATCACTGCCTGCGAAGATATAGACACAGAGAATTAAACAACTAATTTTTTTCTCTGCAATGTTCAGTGTATCTTTTGTCTTCTGGTATATTTTTTTGCTCGCTTTTCATCACACAATGAAAGGTAAATAATTTTTGTCTCATTTTTGGTTACCAATTTTCTGTCCTCACCATTTTTTTCCTGTCGCGACAAAAAATATAATCTTGATAAGTAAGACAAGAAGTGACAAACATAATGTCTTTTCTGGATGGACTCGCTACCAGAAGAAAAAAAATGGGACCATCATTATCCTCAAATACATCTCCTTTTTGGAGGCAAAAAAATGATGATGATGGCAGTGATGATGGCCATGCATGAGAAATTTAAAATTTTCCCTTGGACACATCCACACAAAAAAATGAATATTAAAGAGAATATAATTCTTACGCTTTACCATCATTGTTGTTGATAAGAGTGTGATTATAACCGTGATGATGATGGTTCTCTACCATGATGAAGGACTTGAAGCGTTCAAATTACATCTGCTCCATCTATTTACTTGTCGTCAACCATTTCTTATATCTTCTCGATTATTTTTTCTGAGGAAACAAATGCTCACATAATTTTTTTGTGCATTCCCCTCCAAAAAAAGTATTTTTTTTGTCACACGGTTTTCCTCAAATAAAATTTCTCACAAAATAAAACTAATTTCCTTGAGAGATATTACCCATCTCCTGTCAACTTTGGTGTGTCCTTTTAATCAGGATTATTTTTAGACTCTCTTGTGTGTGCCCACAAGAAATTTATTATTTTTGCGAGGAGAAGCTCAACGCAAATTGAGTTGACAAAAAATTTTTTTCAGGGTTCCTTCAACTCAAATTCGCACATGAAGCTAATTTATATTTCTCTTTTTTTGCAAAAAATATTATACTTTGGTTTGCAAAAAATAACTTTGTTAACGAATGTTACATTAAACTCATTACATCACACATTATGCAAAAATATAATATACCTACATACGTGCTCAAAAAATATTGTGGTCACCCTCCTTTTTTCTGTCTTTTTTTCTTGTACTTACCTTTCGTCAGATATTTTATGGAGAAGAAGATGTGTGTGTGTGTGCATGACTTTTTGGAGAGCAGCCGCGTATCATTACTATTTCAGCAGGAGAGAAGAGGGGAGACGAAACAAACGTCTCGTATAATCTCACTTATCTGACAAGACTTTCTCACCATTATTACCACATGTAACAACCTAGTGATATGTAATGTTGTCCATTTTGCACGAGAAAAAAAACCTGATGGCATCATCATCATCAACATCATCGTGCCACGATAATCATTGCTGACCATCACAGTTTTGTTTTCTATGCGGTGGGTTATACGTACGTATATATTCTCCACGAAAACTTATCGTACGTGTCCATGTCAAGAATTCTGCTCTTTTCTTTTTTTGCCGGTGCTGCTCCGTCGGTGCTTTGCTTCACTCAAACGAAGAAGAAACAATTCTGAGAAAACAAATGAATATTGTTGCAAATGAGACAAAAATATATAATAAAAAGGTAGACTGTGGTAAAAATATATATAAGAGTGGAGCATATAACATGACTATCTCTCAAGTCCAACATGACTTTATCAAGTGCTTGTAATCGCACGTTATTTATTGTTTCATTTCTCTCTCGAAACACTCTTTTCGCAGAAGAAAAAAGGAAAGGTTGTCCAAAACGAAAAAAAATCAGAACCGGAATGCTTTGTACTTGTGAAAAAAATATATGCATCCAATTTATGTACGCACACACCTTCGAATATATTAATGTGTGTGCATATTTCAAGGTGCATATTTTTTTAATCAACTTGGCTCCGTTTCTGACACGAGCTGAGATTTGTTTCATTCATTGGCACAAGGTAATAGTAGTTTATATATATTTTTATGCAATAATCCGGCCACACCATGTCTTTCATGCCACCGGCGAGTAAAAAAGTTTTTGAACGATACTGATTTTTATGGATCTTTCTTAGGATAAGCTACACTCGCATTCTTGGGCTTAATTGAAAAAAAAAAACAAAATATTTGAAAGAATATAACTCCACAGCAGATTCTAATCTGGCTAATTATAAAAGATGGTCATTATATCTTTTTTTTCTTTGCCCGTGAGTATTTTTTATGATTATTAAAAAAAGGATAGAATAAGATTCTTTCCCGTAATGAATTTTTTTTCAAGATGGCTTTTCCAAGATAAATAATCATAAATTTTGAACCGGAGTGAATGGAAAAAATATATATATTAATATGGCTTCAATGGCTTTTTTGTGAACTTTACGTACGTGAATATTAATGCTTATTTTAAAAGAAAATATATGCGCGCACACCGCATCTGAAATTTCCTTTTTTCAGAAAAAAAATATATATTAATATGGCTTCAAAGGCTTTTTTTGTGAACTTTACGTACGTGAATATTAATGCTTATTTTAAAAGAAAATATATGCGCGCACACCGCATCTGAAATTTCCTTTTTTCAATCACACAACAACAAAAATTAACTGCCAATAATTCCTGAGTAAAAGTGCCCAGCCTTATTTTTTGTTAAGGAAAGAAAGAGCCCGAGAAAAATTATCAAAGGTTTCAAATGATCACAAAATTTGTACCCATGATATTTTATGCACACATATCTTTTTATGGAGCAACACTGTAAAATGAAAAAAAAAATCTTGATTAGAGGAATGAATAGTGTGGGTACGGAGTGCAATGGAGGATATCCCATAAATTCTGTCCAATTTAATCGATTAAAATTATATCTGATATTATTAGTCCTCTCTTTTTAAAAAAAACCTGCTTCTCTTGTTTGTCCGAGAGTGAAGCCAAAAAATGTTTTTGTGTAGATGAGAAGTTGACGCATCAAAACCAACCAATTTTTCCATTCCTATTTTTTTACTCTGATTAGATTAATAAAAAAATGGGAAAGAGAAAAAAAGGGAAAAAGAGGCATACACACATCTACGCACAATAATGTCATTTATGTTCCAATGGTTCTAGTAATAATTGTGTGTCTAGAATATTTTTTTGTGCGTGTCCCCTTCTTCCATTTGGAACAATCCAAACCGATTAAAAAGATTTCTGGGTAGTGCTGCCTATTCAACTAAAAATTACGGGATGGGATAACCAATTTTAGTTTTGTTTTTATATATCTGTGCACACACATAATATATCCTTACTCTTCTTTATTCTGTGTTCGCCATCATTGATTCAATAATTTTTTTTCGTCCCTTGATTCTGTTAAGTAGTTGTGCTCAACTTTAGTGAGTCGTGTGTATGTATCCTTGATATTATTGTTGATTAACAATATTTTTTGTGCGTGTCCATAAATATGTGTGTAGTGCACTGTGCACTACTGATTTTTTTTCAAAATGGTTCCACTTTTACCCGATAATAATAATTATGACAATTTCTGATCCGTTTTGGTCGTCCCTCCTCTCTTCTGTCTTTGTGTGTTCATTTCCTCTGATACTCGACCATGTTCCAGTTTCGAGATGTGAACCATTTTTTTGTATTATTTAAGAAGCGTGCTCTCCATAAATGACTAAAAAAAGGATCTTAGTTGTGTGTGTGTTTGTACCCATACCCTTTTTTGCCACACAAATAAAAATCATAAAAAAAGGATCACAAAGTTAGTTGTTATTTTTTTATCGGACTCTCACAACTGACATGAGACACGAATCGGATGATGACTTCATGAAGCATTGGGTAAAAAAATGGATGTTGCACAATTATTGCCCATTGTATTTGTGATATTTGCCGAAGGACGGAGAAAAAAGGGAAAAATGGAATGATTCACACAAAAATTATATTTTTTGGTTGGAGCCATAAATCAATCACTGGACCATTTTTTTAAACCATTTTTTTATACATTTAAAAAAATCAAACGTTCCTACGAGAAAAAAAGGCTCAGTTTACAAATCATTTAGTGCGCAATGCCAAGGATTGCATTCTCAAAATAAAAAAAGAACAAAATCTGTAATGGATCCATTATTTATTGTGATTATTTTTTTGTGAGAAAGAAAAAAAATCCCGGATAAAAATAATGTCCTAATGGATTTACTATAATTTATTTGTGAGTTTGTACGTGTGTGTGTGTATAAATGGTGGACTGGGTGCCTCCGTAGTACATATTATATATATATTTTTTTAAATTTTATAATGAAGGTTTGCTCCCAAAAATACACATGATTATCGAAAGTCATAAGTTGGATCTCTAGAAAAAAAATATATATTTCATTGATTACCCATTGCCCAAGGGAGACGGGTGTCGATAAAGTCTGATCCGAGCTAGAAATAATTTTTCAACTCTCAAAGTTGTTCAAAAACTTTAAAATTGGATTTTTTTCTGTTTCTGTTTCCAGATGGATTTGTTGAAGCCATAAAAAGTTGAGAGAGGACCGCTCCAGGATATGGATTCGCTTCTAGTGTGTAGCGCGTAGTTGTCCCTCGAGTGCATATTTATGTGCTTCCACTTGCGCAGGACATGGAAGCATTTGTCGCCGTGGCTAAAGCACCACAAGGCGATGACTCACAACTGTCTTCAGGGAACTCTTTAGTGGACACCTCGGGCAAGAGCTCGTTCTCCTCTTCGTGCCGCACCAGCTCTGCTGCCGCTTCCACTGCTTCTGCGGCCGTCTCGTCTCGACCAAACAACTTCTCCCACTTGTTGCCATCCCTGCACCATGGTTCACCTCCAACCAGTTCTTCGAGCGGTGCAAGTGTGTCCAGCAAGCTGGACAATGGAGGCATTAGTCAGCAAAACTACTGGAGTAAATTCCTAGTTGGAGAGTCGTCAGGTGCGACGAATATGGTGCCACAAGAGCCAACGATGGCCACAAACGACGGAGTGAGCAAGACTCCATCACCGAACGCTATTAGCAGCTCAGCAGCCGACGGCCCAAGTGGGGTGGTGGAGGACGAAGTTGAACCACATAATATCACCACCACCTCCACTTCTTCACAAATCTCCTCTCCACAAAGACCAAGTAATCCGACTGAATCTAGTAATAATAATAGTAGTAGTAGTAATAATAGTAACAATAAGGATGAGTCAGTGGTGGAGACACAACAACAACAACCACCACCACCTCCACGCCCCTCTTCCACCAACAATAAGTCTAGTACAACAACCAGCAGCTCCGAGCAAAGACAAGCCGGCTCCCCTGCTCCGGAAGAGATGACCAGCTTGCGGGGCATGATAACCAATAATAATAATAACAATAATGGTAATAACAATAGTGCTAGTGCGCTGACTAACAGTAAGCGTGGTTCAGGGGGCGCCGCCACCGCCGAATCGGGCGGCGCGAGTGATGTGGAACGTTTCGAGGGAAAAATAGTATACAATCCGGATGGCTCTGCATACATCATAGAAGACAGTGAGTTGAGTGACGACGAGACCAGTTTGGATGTTCCGGAAGGATGTATTGTGGACGGGAGGCGAGGAGTGCTCTCCCAAATTCCCTCCGCCATTCCCCAGATCGCTAATGCGATTTATGTCTCACGCAACCCCGCACTGTACACCGCCCTCTATGGGCAGGCCTACTCGAGTCTGCTCCATGAGAAGAAGATTGTTCCGGACATCCCAATTATTCATAGCTACAGGGTCTTCACAATTCGTGATAGTAAAAGTGGTGATACTAGTGCGGTGGAAGAGGAGGACGAGGAGGATGACGAGATGGCAGCCGCCATGGAGGACGATGATCAGGATGGAGATGATGAGGAGGACGCGACTAATCTCAGCAATGCCAAAAAGTTAAAAAGTAGAAATAAATCGAGAACGAAAAAGAAGCCGAAGAAGGGGCTCCCCACGCCGTTCCCCGAGTGCGCTTCTGTTCCTATCAAACCTATTCTCATGTGCTTTATCTGTAAATTGTCCTTTGGCTACACTAAATCCTTTGTTGGCCACGCCATGGGTGACCACAAGCTCATCCTGAATGACCAAGAGAATGATATCCTCAATCAGAGAAATATCTCAGCGATCATCCAAGCCGTTGGGAAGAGTAAGGATCCCCTTATCAGCTTTCTCGAGCCGGTGGGTAATAAACTTGGAGCAATCCCGAGTTTGGGACAGGGACAACCAACGGCCACCGCTACTTCTGCCACGGCAGCTTCACAACTTGGTCCTCTTGGAAATCTCTCCTCAGTAGTTCCTATGAATCGTGCTCTCCTGAATCACCCTGCGTCTTTGGCAGAAGTTACCCAGCAAGTTCAGAACTCCCTCTTATCTCAGCAGCAGCAGTCTGCCCTCCTTCGACTAACAAATAGTGCCGCGGCGGTTGCCCTAAACAATCACAATAATAATAATCCTGGTGGAAGGGATGGTGGTAATTCGGATGACAACCAAAACAATCTCAAATCCTCTCCAGCCAGCTCACCAGATAATCTCCTGTCGCCCCGCCAGCCCGCCTCCGCTCTTGCCAATGAAATTCTCAGTCAGTCGCAGCAACTTGCCGCAAAAATGGCCATGGCTTCCGGAGTGGATTTGACGAGAAAGAGTCCAGCTTCTGGAAGAAGTAGTGCGAGTCCTGGGGCCAGCGTGAGCCCAGCTCCAGGAAGTGTGACGCCAAATCCTCCTGGATTGTGTGGCACCGCCGCCAGTCCGGGGATTCCCCCTTTCCCGCCTCAGGTGAGCACGCCCACCGCACCGCCAAACTTTATTACTGGAACGACAATTGGGGTGTGTCCAGAACACATTAATGGACGACCTTCCGGAGTGGACTGCGCCAAGTGCGAGCTTATCTTGAACTCCTCAAGGATGGGTGGCCTGGGCAGTCTGCACACGAGAAACTCTTGTAAGACATTAAAGTGTCCGAAATGCAATTGGCACTATAAATACCAGGAGACACTGGAGATCCACATGAAGGAAAAGCATCCGGACAATGAGACCTCGTGCATTTATTGCATCGCGGGACAACCCCATCCCCGTCTGGCCCGAGGGGAAACCTATACTTGTGGGTATAAACCTTATCGGTGTGAAGTGTGCAACTACTCCACCACAACCAAAGGCAATCTCAGTATTCACATGCAGTCTGATAAGCACTTGAACAACATGCAGGAGCTCCAGAATGGAGGTATCTCACCACCCGAAAGTTTGGTCCAGCAAACCAACAAGTCAGTTGCAGGGCTCAGTCCTGCAGCAGCTGCGGCGGCAGCCGCCGCCGCCGCCGCTGCCCAAAATGTGCAACCCGGAAGCGGAGCACAAACGCCACAACCGCAACATCAACAAGCTTCCAGTGGCTCCCAACCCAATCCCAAACCGAAACCGACATTCCGCTGTGACGTGTGCAATTATGAGACAAATGTGGCCCGCAACTTGAGAATTCATATGACTTCGGAAAAGCATACGCATAATATGATGGTTCTCCAGCAAAATGTTAAGCACATGCAACATTTGAGTGTTTTGCAGCAAGCGCAGGTTGCCCAGAATCCATTTGACCCGGCAGCATTAATGCAGTTCCATCCTGGAGCGGCTGCACTTGGAATGGCAGCCGGGGCTGCGGCTTCTGCCGCGGCTGCGGGTCATCTCTGTGCTCATCTTTCGACATATCCAGAATCAGGAGGGGCTCATGCCAGAAGATGCGAGGATTTATGCGTGTGCGTTGTGCGGCTTCACAACCAGAGTCAAACTTCAGTTGCTCCAGCACACGAGGTAAGGAAACATAAAAAATTAGAATCAAAAGTATAAATGGTCACAATTAAGACTTTTATTGTATAAATGCATTTCATGTTTCTTGAACCAAAAAATCATCTCATTTTTTTATCCTTTTCAAACAAAAGTTTACAGAAATTTTTTTCTAAAAAATGTCATTCATTTCAAATCGCAAGTGATGCACTTTTTTGCTTCCCCTTCTTATCTGAAATTGCTCTTCGTCCTCTACAAACTTTTATATACGCACATATATATTTTTTGCTCTGTTCAGGTCAATAAAACACCTTCAACTGGAACAACTGCACAGTCTTCAGCGCCGCGCGGAGGGGAAGGATGGTCAGCCAGATCTCACTCAAATCTTCCGAGTTCTCGAGTCACCAGAGAGTGACTCTCCGGTTCACAATAACAACTCGGCTGCTTCCGCTGACATCTCACCAAATTTCTACCACGATCAAGGTCAGTCTCACAAAAATATATATATGCCTCCATCTAAAAAATATATAGTATTTTTATACACACGCATAAGAAAAATAAAAGTTTTTTTCATATCTCGCTCCTTGTTCGATAAGTTGGAGAAACACATGTGTGTGTCCACAATAAAAAAGGATGTAATATGGTTATATAACATTACAGCATGGTGATCTTGAACACACGAGATAGGAATTATTGCACACTTTAAGGCACCGATGAACAGATAAAAAGTGACTGTAATGATAAAAGGATATGATAATATCGCTTTTTTTGTATGACCACAGTAGTCAGTAGTAAAGAAAGAAAAAATGCTCAAGCAACATTGCACCGGTCAGAGGCAACCTCATTCACAAAAGAGTTATGGGATAGCTCTGACCATAGAAGTTGGTACGTGAACAAGAATAAAAAAAAATAATACTCGGCTCAAACCTTTTTGGTTGCACCACCACCACCAAAGAAATATGAAATGGTGCATTCTTGCACACTCTCTCACACACACATCGATTGAACGTGGCCAGAAAAAAAGCAGGCTATTCCTATGTCCAGTCACATTCTCCTCCATTGTATTCCCATTTCTCACAACTGTGCACACTGCCATTTTCCCAACCTAAAATTGCACGTGATATGATATTACACATTGCGTTTGAAATGATAATGATGAAATTAGCATTATTATGATTATCATTTCTTCTTTTTTTCTCTTATCAATATCAAGAGCTGAGCTCACAAGCAAACAAATACATACATAATATTATTTTTTTATTAGGAAAGAATAAAAAAGGGCAATGTTTTTTCATCTAATTTTCATTTGTGTGCCGGGAAAAATAAAAAGAAGGAAGAAGGGTCTTTTTCCTATTCATTTCACCTGTGCATTATTTTATGCAAATTGAGAAGCTCACAAGCAAACAAATACATACATAATATTATTTTTTTTATTAGGAAAGAATAAAAAAAGGGCAATGTTTTTCCATCTAATTTTCATTTGTGTGCCGGGAAAAATAAAAAGAAGGAAGAAGGGTCTTTTTCCTATTCATTTCACCTGTGCATTATTTTATGCAAATTGAGTGACAGGTTACATGCGCTTTTGGGTTAAGATGATGGGGTGAGAATAACCCTTTTTTTACATGGTAATATGCATAATGTGATAATGTCATTATCTCCACTCGCATATTTATCCATCCCTTTACCTGTGTGTGTCAAATAGAAATAGTGGTCTCTGCTCTACTACTTCTACATAATATTCGTATTATTATGGATGCACAAGGTACACATCTGGTCGTCCTCCTCTCCTCTTTTTTTTATTACCACAGTTTAGTCTGTTTGTGGGGATGATGATAGTTAATGCTACCGTTGTACCGTCGCAACAAAAAAAATATGTTTTCTCTCTTCAGATGCAAATGGGGAACAGATAAAAAGGCTGTAACAATAATATTATCATTATTGCCCGTATTGTAGTTGTGCATGTACCGCTTTTTTATTGTTTAGTTGTTTCTCTCTCAAAATGTCATTATTGTTTATTTGAAATGTGTGCTCATTTATGCATGTTCTTACTGTACATCATCGCTCCTTCCAGCAGCAGAGTGTATCAAACCAGTGGTCAAAAACTCGAGCTATTAAGAAGGTATACAATTTGAAACATATATATTTTTTCCGGTGGACAAATAATAATATTACAAATTGGATTCTTAACCTGTTTAGAATGCATAAATATACGTTTTTTTCTGGTGATTGAACCACACACACCGTGTGTGGTTCAATATTAAGGAAAATATGGTTGACTATTTTTTCTTATTTCGTGTGAATGACTTGGGTAAAAAAAATTCTCCTTTTTCTACTTTTTTTGTGTCAACCGTTTTTTCTCTCTCTTTTCTTTGTAAAATTGTCACTCATTATTATATATTTTTCTGGTGTTGATTTAGCATAGTGTCATCACCCTATCAGTTTTTAGAATATTATATGTTTTTTGGAGAAAAAAAGGTGGGCCATTTTTGCCTACTGTGTGGTCACATATTACATTCTACACGACTGAGTGAGCGAAAAAAAAAATAATGTCAAGTGACAAGCTGCTGTGTGTGTAGTTTTTATTGGAGGTGAGAAGCTGACATTTTTGTTTCCTTTAAGTAACATTTTATTCATAAAGTATTACAAGTTGAAATAACAAAGAAAAAAAAGGTGAGGAGAAAGAAGGAATATGTCATTTTTAATTTTTATTATTACAAAAAAATATTTATATACTTCAGGGTGGCAGGGAAAAAAATATTCATAATGAGGGTGATATGATGGACTCGGACTATTATTCATGAAAAAAAGGTAATGGACACTCTTGTGCGGAAAACTGGAGATACTTGATGGAAAATGTGGTGGAGACAAACAATCTGCTGCTCATCACCGTCATTTATATACTTTTCTTTGTAAAATTGTCACTCATTATTATATATTTTTCTGGTGTTGATTTAGCATAGTGTCATCACCCTATCAGTTTTTAGAATATTATATGTTTTTTGGAGAAAAAAAAGGTGGGCCATTTACGCATACTGTGTGGTCACATATTATATTCTACACGACTGAGTGAGCGAAAAAAATAATAATGTCAAGTGACAAGCTGCTGTGTGTGTAGTTTTTATTGGAGGTGAGAAGCTGACATTTTTGTTTCCTTTAAGTAACATTATTATTCATAAAGTATATTACAAGTTGAAATAACAAAGAAAAAAAGGCGAGGAGAAAGAAGGAATATGTCATTTTTAATTTTTGTTATTACAAAAAAATATATACATATATACTTCAGGGTGGCAAGGGAAAAAAATATTCATAATGAGGGTGATATGATGGACTCTGACTATTATTCATGAAAAAAAGGTAATGGACACTCTTGTGCGGAAAACTGGAGATACTTGATGGAAAATGTGGTGGAGACAAACAATCTGCTGCTCATCACCGTCATTTATATATATTTTTGGACATGGTGGAAACAGTTTGCCTAATAAATATTTCACGAGTTTGTTTGTCATCGTCTCTGAGAAAAATAAGTATAAATGCGCACACAAGAAAAAAAATGTGTCCAAAAAGACTATTATTTTCCTTATCGTAGGGGTATTTAAAAAAGGAGTTCTCAGCAGAATATTATACATGTGTTATATACGTGTTGGGAATCGGGTGTGTCCGCCATCATTATTATCACCAAACTTGGATTTACACACACAATCACATAAGCAGCACACAGCAGCAGGAGAGGTGGAAAAAAGCAAACAAAACTTTTTTTCTGGGGGGTTCTTTTTTTCCTTGTCCGATTCAGGGAAACCATATTTTCGAGACTAAACATATATATTCCTACAGAATAAACCGCAGGGTTTGCACACACACACACACAAAAGGAAAAAAGCACAATAATGCTCACATATAGATAAATGAAGCTAATATGTGGACAGGATGTCTCTTAAAAAACTTTTTTTTCCTGGTGGTGACATATCTTATATATTTTTTAGGAAAAAAATACTCAGGTACATAGATAAGTGTGCACATCATAGGAGAAGTATCTTTTTTCTTGGAAAAAGAAGAAGGGGAAAAAAAGTTGAGAGCTTAAACTGTCTCAGGGAACAACACGAGTAACATGCATAAGCCAAGCTGAACGGGAAAAAATGCGTTTTACAAGAGGAATGACAATGTGAAAAGTGTGGTTGTCAGTGATATACGGCTTTGTGAGAGCTGTGCATTATGAGACCTATGCATTCCACACTACAAGAATACATTACTTCTGTGTGCAAAAAAATATTGTTGTGTCCTAAATCCCGAGACTCTACTATGCTATTACATAAAAATACTTATATAACAACTATTTAGGCTCATTTTCCTTAAGTTGAATTTTGGAAGGTTTGCTTAAGGATGATGTGAATATTTTCTAAAAATTTGATGATATCCGGGCTCCTCCATATTTTAAAATACGTTAATTCCACAAAATCATCTACTCTCCAATTGATTTCAACAAAAAGACCTGCTTTACGGAAAAGTTGCCTTAATTGTCTTTCAAAGCCGTGCAAGTTTTCCTCCACACTGTGGCAAAAAAATCTATGTTCCGAAAATACTGGCCTTTTCACACATGACAAATTCTGGAAGAGCTAAAGAAATGTAGCAGGATTATGGAGATGATGATGCTCTTAGCACCATTGTCATTTTCAAGATGAAGGATTTTTGTATCTGGCCTGCTCCATTCTACATTTTTTTTCATATCACACTTTTCTACTCATTCAGCTGGAAATGAGAATAAAAAAACATATTATTTTTATTCCAATAAGCTCCTTCACTCTTCATTTTTTGTTGTCTGCCGTGATCTTCTCATCAGGATTGTCCCATGTGGACACACACAGAAACAACAAAAAAAACTGAGAAGAAGGAGAAAAAATATATATTCCACACACTCGCTTTATTCTTCAATTTCAACATACATTCACGGAGTACATAGTAGACACAAAATTTTTGCTAGTGATGATGTAATGGAACGAAATGATACTCTCTCTGAGAAAAAAATAGAGAAGCAGTCAGTGTTGATGGTGATTTATATCCATTTTGTGAATAAAAAATTGTTGTCCCCTCTCATCTCACTTCTCTCTTTTTGAATGAAGGAAAAAAGAGCTCAACTATTATTCTCGTGTGTGCTCTGTGTGTGCATAAATGCGAGAGCTTCTACTTTTTCAAAAAAATATCCTGCCATTAAGGATTGTCTCGCTGTCATAATAATACTTTTTTTTCTAAAGTGTTACTCCTTGCTTGAGGATGTCCGTGTCCACTATTTTTTTGGAACATATCATCGATCCACTATGTTACATAGATAGATATACATATGTACACATTACGCAAAAATATATACATACATATTACCCAACCAAACGTTGTTATTTTACCTGACATGATGTAATAATAAATGCTGTGCTTCTTGTGTGCTCGCTGCTGAGTTTTTGTGTGCAGCCACGGACAAAAAAGGCATCCACAAATGATTATGGAGGCAATGAGAGGATGAGTAGGGAAGTTGAAACCGTTTATATTTTATGCTTTTCATTCACACAGTCTCCAATTCTCTTTTATGCTCATCCTCATTCTCATCATCAGCTCATTTACAATTAAGCGTGTTAACTACTCTGTCCTCTCCGGCGAAAAAAAAGAAGTGTTTTAATAACGCGCGAGATAAAAAAAGAAGAAGTGAGGAAGAAGATGAGATTTTGAAAAGAGAGGCTTCTGTGTTTCACTTTTTTGAATGTGAAAAAAGGAAGATGTTAATGGGATTTAGATCTGGTGTACAAATTAATTTCTCTCTGGCTTCACTCGAGAGTCCCACGCACAGGAGGAGATCAAGCTTCTTCTTCCATTTTTTTTTCTTTTGAGAGAGAGAGACGAGATGAGATGAGAGTGACCACTGCTGCCTTATCATGGTAGAAAAAAAAGACATTGTAGATAGATATGTATGTATGTATGTATTATGTGGTCACAATTTACTATTTTTTTGTGAAGTTCATGGCGAAAAAATTAAAATTCCCTTGTCCATGGTGAGGAGGACAATGATGATGATGATACACACACGCACGGATGGACACATGATAATGATGATGAGCAGGAGAGAGAGATGTATTTTTTCTGTGAGAAAATGACGTGCATCTTTTTTGGTATCATCGTTCGAAACCATTTTCGTTTTGCACCACATCACCACCACCAAAAAAAGAGATTATATTCATTCCTTCATTATGATTATATCATTTTATGAACCCTTTTATTTCTCTTGTGTCCATAATACGTATTATCTATTCTTCTTCGCATTGTCTCACAATTCTAATTTTTTTTTGCAATTCAATCACCAAAACACCGCTCCTCTTCGAGTATTAAATCAGGGCTGTCCTTTCTTTCTTTCTTATCTTCTTTTTTTGTTTCTTGTCTGTGTGTGTGAAGTGATAGCTTCTTTTGAAGAGGCTGATGATTTTCTTTTCTTTTCGGTGAATTAACTATTAAAAACGGTTACAAAGAGAGCAACTGATAAGAAAAAAATGAGACTTTATTTTAAATAGCCCGTCGTCATTATCCACGTCATCCTCTGGTCTTTTGTCCCAAGAAGACATTATCATTTTTTTGCCACAATAAGAGGGTAGACACAAATAGATTATTTTGCTCCTACTCCTTTTCTCTTTTCTCTCTAAAAATTATAATTTCTGTCTCTTTTTTTCTCATTCATTATTATTATTATTATTTTGTGAGCACCACCTCCTACTTATGAAAAAAGTGGAGCAGCCTGCCTACTACCAGTTTCAATTCATTTAGCAAAAGGATAAAATATATTTTTGTGTCCACATTCTGCATTTCTCTGTGTCTCCTCCTTTCTTTGTCTGTTCAGCAAAAGGAACTCTTTTTTTCTAATCTCTTTTTTCTCTCCTTCTTGTGTCCATTATTATCTTGAGAAGTTTATCTCATTTTCAAGATTCTTTTCGATCTGTCTTGCTCGTTTGGAAGACAAGCGTTAATGAGTGTTGTTTGTAGTTTGTGTATACAATCGGTTTTCTCGTGTTGGGCTTGTTTGTAAAAGAGCAAAAATGAGGCGTAATAATAATCATGAAAAACAAGGCACCACAGAAGAACACACCAAACAAAATATTATTATGCACACAATATACAACACTACAACAAAAGTCAAGAGAAAATATAAAAAACGAACACATTTGTTAAGTGGTTCAGGGTGGAGCGGCGAACTTGTAGTTTGCCAAAGAACACAAGAATTAACCCAAGAACGAAGAAAAAAACGAAACATGTGTCCATATATATTTGTCTGCACATATATATCGCAACAAAATAAAATAATCATACTAATATCATCATCATCATCACCACCACCACCATCGTCATCATCATTACCATTACTACAATGGGAAAAGCGGTGGCGCATCTTGTTTTAAATATTTTTCTGATTTTTTTCTCTCTCTCTTTCTTTTGTATATTATAAACCTGTGTCAAAATGATAAGGCTTCCTGGCTGTACGAATATGGTCACAAGTCTTTTGTTTGGCTAGTTTTTTCTTAGCAAAAAAAACGAGATGAAAATGATACCATCCAAGTTGTCTCCATTTTTTCACGGATTTGCTCATTTTCTGATGAAGCTGCGAGACGTCGATTCTTCTGATGATAATCATCTTGTATGTATCTCTCTCTCTCTCTTTTCTTCTCCTTTTCCGTCCAAAAAAATCAGAGAGTGAGAGAGAGAGGAGCTCATCACCATTATTCTTTTCACATCTATGATGATGTAACATTGTTGGGTGAGGGTTAATGAGTCGTCTTTTTTTTCTTTGTGGGAAAAACAAAGACTAATTTGTTATCCGTTTTTGTAGAGTTGGTAGCAAGCAGGAGTCAATTTGTGAAGCCAAAATGGACAAAAAGGGTTAATTATTCTTGAGGGGAGCTCTATGAAAAAAAAGTAATGCTACTACTGTTGTTGTGCTCTTGTGCTTTGGCAAGTGTTGCACATGTCTTATTATTACTCATTATAATTATTATTACGTAAGTCGTCTAGAACCATTTCTTGTTTTCCCTGTGGTCATATTTATTCCTAATCTTGAGTCATTGTTTAAAGATATGATGGTGTATACCATACCTACTTCCTTACGTGTTTTTTCTTCTTTCTTGGAAAGAAGAGAAGATGAAACATTAAGAAAAATATTATGACTTTTGAGTTTTTAATGTTCCTTTTTTTTCTTCGAGCTCGGAGAGCTCTGTTTTTTATTGTTCCTTGTTTCTCCGCAGAAAAGTAGAGAGCCAAACTGTGGAGGCCACACTGATTATTATTATTACGTTAGTAGGAGCTTCTTTTTTATGCTCATTTTTTTGTGAGTGAGTGAGTGTGCTGTGCATGGATTGATAATAATGGCGAATAATTATATAAGTATAATAGTAGCCAGCATCCACCCCTCTTTAACATTCATGGTTATCAGGGTAATTAATGCCTTGTCTCAAGCAGCACAACAACAGAAAAAAAATTGTACAGACTGGGTATAAAGACGTGAGCACTGGGTGCTACCTCAACTCGCTTCGTTGATGCTTGTCTCTCAATTTTTATACTCACTCCAAACTTTTTACCTCCACCACCACTTTCTTCCCCATATTATGTTACCTGAATATTTGTGTGTGTGTGCATTGAAATTATGGACACAACTTGGAGAGCTAGTTGGTAGCTGCTTGCTTCTTTTTTTAATGACTACATGATCTCTTTACTTGGGAAGACGTTTTTGTCTAGAAAAGGAGGTACTGTATGCATACATACATATATTTATGAGCCGGTGTGTACAAAAAATATATAATAGATATCCATCCACTTGAGAAAAAAAATATTATGTGTATCAGATGATTATATTATAGAGAGGTAAGTGAGATGGATAAGTACCAGAGTTGGTGAACATAATATCACATTTTCAGATCAGTCCATGCACCAAAACTCTAATAATCTTGGGAGATGTTAACGAGCACCAAAAAGACGATTCTCCTTTTCATAATTGTAACAAGAGCTCTAATATTATAACATGTACAATATATTTTTTTTCCTGTTCGCTACATTTTTGGTTTGTGTCAGTCATCATCATCTACATTTGATGATGATGATTATTCATCGTCATATATATATATTTTTTTGAGACACCGAACAAAACTGCTCCTTTTCATGTCGTTTTCTTTTGAGTGAGTGAGCGTAATTTGGGCGGACTGCTTCTCGTCATAATTAACCAAGTTCACGTAATAATTTTCTGTGACATGTATTCCATCCGCTC
>JAHZNF010002095.1:0-24843 GCA_027744215.1 Troglopedetes dispersus
GTTTCGCAGAATGTGATGCACATTTGTTTTACTTCTGAGCAAGTGCAAAATAAAAAGCTGAGCAGACAATTTTCCATAATCTTATTATCCTTTCGCTATAGTTATTTTTTGGCTGATGGTGTTGTGCGCTGTGGTGTGATGATGATATCGCAGCAGTGGTAGAAGTGCAATGAAAAATGATTTTTCGGACGAATTATTATTATGATCGCCGGAGCTTGAGCTGCAAGCTTAATAATGTCTTTTGCAGCATCGCAGCACCCAAAAAAACAAAAGATAAGGATAATATCACTTTCCAAGTTTTTTAATAAAAAAAGAAGCAGAAAAAATGTACTGTATTCCCTTATCATAGTCTCAAGACAAGGAGAGCCATAAGGATGGAAACAATATTGTATGATTTGATAGTATAATGACCATCATCATCGTTTCGTCGCCGTCGTCAAAAGTCAGTACAGACCATACAAAAATGGAGAGAAATATGAACAAACATTTCACATTATCAGGTTGTGTTCCATTCTCTCTCCCTTTTTATCTTTCATGGCCAAGATCACGTTTGTTTCATTTCGCTCGTCAAGCGTTTTTTAGACCATAAAATATTTTGGTGGTGGTGGTGGCAAGAAATTATCATTCTCATGTAATTTAATACCAAGTCGGAGTCATCATGACCAGCAAACCTGAAAAAAAATGTTTGGGAGTCATTCACGACACGTATAAAAAAGGGTTGAGGAAAAAATTTATAGAGGGGAAGTCTGCTAAAAATGACTCTAAAAAAGAAATATTTATGCTTCAAGATAAAAATGTAAAAAGGTGGAATAAAATTCTTTGAAGGAAACTCAGAAGAAATATTTCTTGTATAGTTTTTCAGAGAAATCAAAATCATGATTTTTTGTGAGTGAGTTTCTCATAAAAAGTGGAAGATGGATGACAAAAACTTGGTATGTCTGTGTGTGGTGCACACAATTTAGGTAGTTGTGTTCACCACTTTGTCCAAAATGGCTTTTACGGGATAATGGTGCAATTTTTGCTAATTTGGGGATTACATTGCAAATAATGCAGACTGCTCAGACTTGCCCGAGAAAATGATTAATGTTGTAAGGGATAAAAAACGTGGGGTAGTGTTTCAAACAAATACGAAGAACAACAAACGGGCTCTTTTTTTCAGTGATATCACCAAAAATGCTTCATGATTGCTTCGTCGGCAAAATACTCATCTTTCCGATTGGACCATTAATGGTTCCACATGAAAGAAGTGTATTGCCATTGCACATTCTGTAAGATAAAACGCACACATTTAAGATAGGTATTGCTCAAATTATAATAAAATGGGAAATTGCCATATGCCACTTTAATCCTTGTTTTTTGAGACAAGAAACCGATTTTAATGTTTTTTTCTTGTTCTGGAATATTTGCTCGTGTTCCTTACCGAGTAACATTATAACTTGCCACATAATAGTACTCTTCTACATTCATATATAAAAAAGTATGTTATCTAGAAGGTTTTTTTCTTAACAAATAAGTTTACTGCAATGTTGTGCTCCTCATCCTTATATATTTTTTCCATGTTATGTGTGTGTCGTCTTGTCTTTTTCTTTCCCCTGCGCCTTCTTTCAAAAAATAATATTTCCGATGAACCATTAAATTATTGAGTTTTGTGGAGAAAATTATAGGGTACGGTTTGTAAGACAATGGATTTTTGTGGGTTTCGTACTGCCTCAACAACCAACTGCCTACATATCACACAGACAAAAAAAACTTTTTTGGATATAATATATTTGGTGTTATCATGTGTGTATTAAGGTATATTATGATATAATGAGCATACATATTATGTATATAGTTTTAGTAAGTTTAGTTTGTTCATCCTTTTCTTGTGTTCACTGCTTTGCACAGGACAAAGGAGAAAATGGTTATCATCTGATTGTCTGTGGTGGATATGAACATATATTTAATTGCACCTCTGTTTACCGTTGCTGCTAAAAAAATTGTCTTTCCTTGTGTTACATAATGGTAACTGATGCTATAAACGGAAAATCTTACTCGCCAAAACCTATAAATTATGATGTCTCACTTCTTTTTTTCTCCGTACTGCGGTTCAATTAGGTTTATTAAGGTTTTATCATTTCGAAAGTCCCTTATTTAAATTGTAAGAATTCAAAGATATAATGCGTTATTAGATGTAATATTCACCGGAACAGAAGTAAGCCTTGGCTGGGGTCCTCGCATTCTTGTAATTTTGGATAAAGCGCATCAAAAGGGACTATGAGCATGCCTAATAGAATCAAACCGCATCATTTCCGTCTCCCCAACAATTTCAGACTTTGAATGTACAAACTTTTGTACAGCTATGATCTTATAAAGCACCTCAATAAATTTGCCTTTCCACCATTTTTCATGTTTCCTTGCATTTGCTCCGCTTAATTCTCCTCTTTCCCCCTTTTTTGTCTTTGTATCAATTTTGTGGAGCTTCACAGAATATTTTGTTGTTCGCAGCAATAAAAAATAGTTTAGGGTTGTTCCCTTCGTTAATGAAGCAACTGCACTGGAACCAAACGCACGATGGCAGCCCGTCGCTCGTTCGTCATCATTCCGGCACACACACAACACGGAATCTTCTAAAAATACCGTGAGTATTTTATTTTACCTGAGCAGAGAGCTCAGCTCACATCATAGAATATAGACTTACCTTAATCTAAACAAGAAAACATAGACGATACCATTCAAACAAAACTTTGGTCGTCAAGCCGTATGTGTTTGTGCGAGAGGTTCGTAAAGACTAAAAAATTACATGCTTTCTACACAAAAAATATCCTTAATTCTTTAAAGTCAAAAGTCAAGCTTGAATGTCTGACATGAAAAAGAACAAACGAACGACTAATGTGATGTGTGTGTTGGTATTTTTTGGAGCGGATGATAACGATGTTGGAACCCTTTTGAATTACTTTTTACTTGAACAGCGTCGTCATCATCAAAAATATCCGAAAGCCCGAAACAGTTCTCAGGCAAGTAGTCCATGGATTCTCCGTATCTTTCTTTGGTCCTTTAAAAGCACAATTGGACGTCGTCGTGTTTCTCGTAATGGCCTCCATGATGATAACGATAGCGACGACGATTTAATGACGCTGCTTATAATAAGCTGCAATTTTCGGTGCAATAGTCATTGTAATGTAATGGAGAATATTTTTTTGACGAAGAAAAGGGCCAACTCTATTTTTCCAGGAACACATTCATTGTCTTCATGAAAAAAAGAGTGTCTGCACGAAGTTGTGTCTGTTTCGTTTTTGGTCGGTCATTATCAGGGCATTTTGTTCTATATTAACTCATGAAAATCGATGTCATTACCGTCGTGTAGTGGTACATAAATGTGAACTATTTTTAGTGGCATTGTTATACTCACTCAGTAATTACTATACAGAGTACACTTCTTTCCATGATTTATTATTTCCTAGAGAGAGAGAGAGAGCCTGACCTAAGTCAACATAATTTTTTGTGGAGCGTCGATGATAATACAGTTTTCGAAAAAAAGTGCATCTCGTCAAAGACGTCAATTAAGGTCAATTATGGACACACGTAACCAGACCAACAAAAAATATATGAACATGTTGCTTTTTGGACCTTCGAGGAAAATCGTGCAGACATAAATGATACTCGCGGTTACATATTTTTTTATTAGTGGATAAAATTGCGACAATATTTTTGCCACATGTTGTTGAAACATATTTTGGTTTGCTGTTATTATCAAATATGGGTATACATATGCATTTTAATGATTTTATTCCTTGTGGTTATCTTTTTTTTAAAAAGAGGTAACAAAACTTCCTGATATTTATTTGATGTGGTCAAAAATGAGATTGTGGTCATCATCAATGATGATAACTTATCAGATCTCAGATGAGATGAGGAAACCAATTTTTCAATATCCAGCTAACCCATATATCACCATTTACCTAGACATAAAAATATCTCACCGCAATAACAATAATGGTTGTGTGCATAAAAAGATAATATTATTAGACGTAAACATGCACACACGAAGATTTCTCTTTTTTGTATGCGTGCCCCATCTCCCATTAAAGTTTGACATGTGTGTGTTCAAAATAAAAAGAAACCACAGGGTTTGGCCCTGACATTGCCCAACATCACTTGACTTACGCTTTCAGTTAAGCTGCACCAGATAGCCTCCTCCACCTATGTATATCTCGTCATCATAGTTCTTTTTTTTACTTATACATACATATATTTTTTGACTGACTTGAGAAAAACTTTTAGTTTTCAAAAAGTTGAGAAGAAAAATCCTCGCTTTTTTTGGATAATAATGATGATACTGCGGCGGTGTCTGGTGCACTATATAATTTTCATCTCATTTCACCTTGACTGCCAAACCTTTCCAACCAAACGTTACGTCACACAAAATTTTTATTGCAAAGAAAGAACGAACGAACGCACACATTATAATCATCGCATGTCTTTTTTTTTCTTCCTTCCACATCTTTGACTCAAGAGGGAAGGCGTTTCATTTTCTTAGAAAAAAGTAACATGCCTTTACTACCATATCTATTTTTTCTTTATGTGAATATATTTTTTGTGTCTGTTCGGGAGTAAATAAATAGTATGAATATTATTATGGACTACTAAAAGTGGTGGTGGAGATGATCAGGAAGAATATTATTATGATTATCAAGGCGTAATATGGTTTTTGCTACTATCATACCACTGCTCCAGTTTTTTTATTGCGTCCAAATTGCAAGACAGTGTGCTTCTGCTCAACACCTGAATTTTTTTAAGAAGAAGAAGAAAAAAACGTGTAATTTGGGTAAAGTGATTGTCCTCCCAATAACAGGAATTTGTTATTTTTTTGTGTGGTTTCACATGATGTTTATGGGGATGTGAGGATGATAATCATCGTGTTATCAATGATGGTTTTTGGTTATGTAATGAATACCAGTAAGCCCCCTCTATTCATTTTTTCATTATTTTGTGCAGTCATAAATATTTTTTGTGTGCAAAGTCGCCAAGATTTTTTTTATCACCGGAATTGCACGCATCATAGATATTGTTTGTGCTAATCTGCAAACAAAATCATTGAATGTCTACGTCTGGTGAGCAATTATTATTGTGGTAGGCATATCTGATGAAAACAATTCTCATGTGTTCATTCCGCATTAAGAAATAATTCGGAGGAATTTCGGCGTGGAGCCAGGCACCTTATTAAACATCATCTGAGAAGAAAACCCTTTTTTATTGTTATTGATTCACACAGAAGGAGGAAACAATGGCGACTGTGGAGGTTTTGATAAGCTTGCTCTATGTTTGTTGTGTTAGTAGACGCATTTTCAGGTATAGTCTTAGCTTAGCTAGTGACACAAGCAGCAAACCATACAGACCAGAGAGAGAGAGAGGTATATTCCAGCGAATAATGTGCAACGTCATGCCGACACGATCCGTGAGAAAATTAGATTCGAAAAAGATGAGAGCAGGCTTCACATCCTTTTTTTCCCGTCTCCACTCGTCCGCCCTTCTCGTTCTGTTTTCAGATAGGAGGCGAAGATATCGCCAGAGGTAGACATGGGCATTCCCCCGACTGCCAGTTTTTTCTTGTCTCGGTTGCTTTGTTTTCCTCAACAGAACATTACATGCTTAAAGACTTGGTGCCATACATGGACTGAACAAACTATTAAATTGATTCATACAAGTGGTGCACAAAAATTATCCAGAAATAAATTAGTGCAGGTTTAATGTCGCTTATTTTTTATGAGGTAGAGCTCAAATAAAACATGGCATAGATTGGATGCTTTTCTCGTTGATGGCCTTTTATTATGAGTTTTATAGTTTGCCTTTAAACCGTAAGTTTAACTGAAATTGTGACTTCTAAAATTTCCGCGACAATGTTTATGGTTTCAATTGATTTCAATGAAAACTAAAGACCGAAGATGTTGGAACTATCCACTTGGAATTGACATGAATTTTGACCAGGATTAATAAGTGCCAAATTATTTGAGAAATATCCCTTCTGAGATGTGACTCAGGCAAAATGTATATTACTCTTTTATATTACCAAAACACGTATCAACTAAAATATTATGCATAACCATTGCGAATATTCCTATTTCTGCTTCCGTGTTTTTTGTATGTATCAACGCCAACTCACAGCATTATTCAGCAATTTCTTTGATATATTTTAATGTTTTCTCCGTATTTCCACCCGCGGTGCACTCCCCATTCCCTATTTGTTTCCCTAATGTGCGCACACCAACATTTTGCTGGGATATCGTGCGGAGCCTCATAGGCGGAATCCGGTCCGGGTAGATTGCGTGACAAAAAAAGTTGGATGTTTTTTTGCTTCCTCTTTATCCACTGAGAATTCTCCAGTGAGAAAGAATAAAGGGAGACAATACCAATATTTTTTGGAGTTTCTATATTTCGTATATCATGAAAGGTGGTCTATCTATTTCGTGTGTTCGTGGTTCTTTTTTTTGGTCAGGCAATAACAGAGAAAATAGTGGTGTCAGTGAGTTGAGTTGAGCAGCTCTCTCTGGAAAAAGGTGTGCAGTTAAGGGAAAATTGTGTGTGTATGTGTTTACTACCAAAGAGGGAAAAAAAGATAGAGAAATAAAGTCGGAGAAAATCGATTCACTTTTTCTCGCCATTTCCACACTTGCGGGTGTCTATTTTGACACCCTGTGCTCACATCATTACTTAACATATAGAACAAAATGGTGTTTACTTTTTTGTGGTCAATCTTGAAAGAAGAAAATGTGTATGTATTTTCCCCTGCAACAAACAACCTAATTTTTTGTTTTGCTGATGTCGTCATGTGATAGGTACACACGTACGTTGATACTCATGTATTTTTATTGTATCTCTGACTACAAAAAAATGCACACGTCATATCATGTCCGTTTGTGTGGAAATGGCCACCGACGTTGAAAGAGGAATACAAATGATAATTTTTTGATGGCGCACATGCTCCGTCCATTTCTTTTTTTTGTGGTTGTGAGGAAGACCACCAAACAATTCGATCCAATAATAAATACGATTAATTTTACCTGGAAAAGACATAAGTTGTACTTTATCATGCAGAGCTTATCAGTTTTCATGGAGCCACTATTTTTGGTGGCCTTTTATTACGAAAAAAGGCTAAAAAATTATTGGTTATTGGTTGCTTAAACATCCTTGCAGAAAAGTGAGCACAATGGTCCATAATAAAAATACAACAATTGATAAGCAGCCAGTGTAATTGAACTATTTTTTTGGAGGAGCCACTCCGTTAAAGCCTACAACAAAGTAGTATGATTAAGGACCATATCATTTTCATCAATATGGTTCCCTCCACCCCGCAAAATTATTGTTGTGCGGATAGAAGTAGTAGGTAGTCTTGCATCTGTATTATTCACAGTGATAAGCATTCACTTTATTTCTGGGTATAATGAAATGTTTCATTTATTTAAATGACAAAGTATTCTGAAAAAGGAATTACAAAGAATTTACTTTTTAAAAAGGCTTGGATTAACCACTTCTCGTTTGAAAGTAATTACACAGGAGTGCAGTAATAGGTCTTCATCAATAACATTTTTTTGTATGAAATGGGTGGTGGTATTTTGTAAACGACAGTTTTTTTTTCGACAAAATTGTATTTTTGATATTTAAAGGTAGGTTGTACGACCCCTCAAAACATAGTCAAGGCGTGTTCGACTTTCCGGAGGTAGCTACCTAACCTTAACGGAATAGGCGGTTTAAAAAAATACTACTCAATAATTTGATTCAACAAGAATCCTTCGATTGGGACAATTTTGTAAAAAAAACATGCTTATCAGTTCCAATTTTTTTGGTGTCCTTGAGCAAACACACCCAACAAATGTTGGTTATCAAGATCTCAAATAAAGCTAAATATTTCCATCGTACTTTTGTACTCACTTTTCATTGCCGAAACCTGGATTGCTGATCCCACATGAACCAATGTACCACTTGATTTTCATTTCCTCGAGGCACGAAAATTTGTTGTTGGTGCACAACTCTGTTCACATATGTGTGCTCTGGCAAATGAGCATCCACCAATAATGATGACGATCATTATCTAACTCTCATCATCATTATCCTTATCATTATTATCGTTCGTCATCATCATCATCGCCATCCATCAAATTTTCACATTATCGTCAACTCAGCTATAAAAAAAGGACGGATGGGGAAAAATGGGAAGAAGAGGGGCAAGCACAGGATAGACAAACAAATGACTTGACATGATGACAAAAAGAAGGGAAATGGACTGAAGAAATTGTTTAATACACAAACGAACATAGCTGGTAATTTTAATATTACCCAGTCACTCACTCATAACTTGGTAGAATGTAGGTAGCCAACCAGGCATGATAATGATGGATTCATGCATACTCACATTATTATATTCGTACCATCTTATCTTTTTTTCTCTCTCTCTTGTATGGAGACATTGTACCATGAAAGAATAATACGAGTTGATGAAGGAGGTGGGCCAAACCTGTCCTTTAAGTAAGATTGAAAATATATTTTTTTGGATGCATTCACATGACTTTCCTTTCGAAGTTCCTTTCATGCAATGTTTCCAATCTTTTTATTTATTCATTATTTCGTGTGTGTGGATTGCTTTGCGTAGATATCCCGCATGTTTTGTGGGCTACAAACATTCCTCATTACTTTATTATCTTTCATTACAATTTTTTTTCTCTACAAGACACATCCGAAGATAAGACATTGAAGAAGCAGTGCAATTTTGTACACACATGAAATAAAAGTTGAAACTTTCATTATCCTGATTGTCAGCTTTTGAATAGGTTGATATGAGCCGTAAAGAAAGTCCAGTAGGACGGAGTAAATACCATATTAATAAGGATTTTATTGTGGGAGCAATTGACAAACGATGTAAAAAATGGAACATTTTGTTTTTGTCTTTTAAGCACATCTTCGCACGCATTCTCAAAGTAAAATGTGCAAAAATGACTTATTTCATTTTCTGTTTCAACCGAGTCTAAATCATATTGCTCAATTACTTTATCGAAATGAAAAATGGCCTCTACAAAAAATGCAAAAAGTGTACTTTTCCGAAAAACAATTTTTTTTTTACTTTTTTTCGAATTCAATAAGGTAATCTACAAAAATTTTGTTCATTGGATTAGAGAGATCTGTGAACACGTCTCACATTTCTTTTCCCTTTTGATACCTTATCATCACACAGCTAACACTAAAGCGAATACTAAAGTTAAAGTAAAATCCATTTATCATCACTCCAAGCCTTAACTAGAGAATATTCTTTGAGAAAGTGGAATCAATGCAGCGGCAAATTCCTTTTGCCTTGTCATTTCAACCAAATTGAAAGGATTGTTGTATAGTGGTCTCAGCTAACACTTTTCTGTATCATGTTCTCTCTTAAAAGTACACGAGTAATGTACCAAATGAGATGAAGGTAACAAAACAACTACAAATGCACACACAACATTTTTTTTTGATACACCGAAGAAGCCGAAAATGCAACCTGAGTCTCCTTCATTACTAATGTGTTGTATGTTTCCCCATTGTTTGCTCTGGTTGTTGATGACTGGGAAATTGAAGTTGATGTAATTGGGCGATAATGTTCAACTTCGTTTCTTCCACTCGTCATCTTTCTCAAAGAGTCTTGTATTTCCCTTTCACACTCAAAATGACTTCTGTGATGATGATTGTTGTAGAAAAAATATATCTACCTTTCATCATCATCATCTATGTGGAGAATTAACACGGTATTGTGAACTAGTGGAACCCTTTTTTTTCTCTTGTTTGTTTCTTTCTTATCGACATTTTAAGTTGCCTACTTCACGTCATTAGTACAATGAAGGGAAAAGGCACCAACCAGTTCCTCATCTTCTGGAGCCGCACACGCACACAAGAAAGGAGCGCAAAACTGGCTTTATATCAAGCTACAGCTCCCACCTGTAAAAATCTTCTCGCAAAATACATATATACGCGCACACATTGTGTCCAAATGCTTTTTTTATAAGAAGCGTTGTTAGTTGAGCCAATCAGTCGTTCACGTTCGGGACGGAAGATCGCGGTTCCCGTAATAAAGACTTCACGACGACGACAACAACGTTTTTTTGGAGATGATGAGTCAGTAATGAGGATGACGTGGTGAAAAAAATTATTTGACTCTTTTCAAATTTTGTTATCAGGTAGCTCACTACAAGCTCCTGTGTAGTGGATAAGGTCATACGGTAAAGGTTTTATTTATTACATATGACCACATATATTTTTTCGCAGTGTTTACAAGACATTGAATCTTGCTGCCTTTTCAAGTTGTTTTCTCAAATTGACTACTACTGTACAATCACGCAATGTGAATTCCAAACTGTCACACTTCACGAATAAAAAAAAAGATCGGTACATGTGTAGCCATCTGAAAGCCGGTGATTATTTCACCGTTGATTTGATGTGCGTGGTGTATTATTACCCGTCTCCCTTTGTGCTACTTCTCTTGTTTTTCTATTCTTTCATGTAGAAAATATTTTTTTAGACGCAGACCAAACTGACTTTCTATTCAGGTTCATTTAGTTATTAATCTATTCTTATCTGCGAAGATTTCAAGTGGCATCTTTTGTATCTTGCTTTTTAGATGAAAAGAAGTGAAGTGCTACTTGAAAGTATAAAAAACAATATCTTCTGTGATACAAAAAATATAGAAACTGCTTTCGTCAAGTGGTTTCGTCTCGAATGAGCATGTATACATAATTATTTTTCCTTGTTGTGTGTACAAATGTGTGACAAATATTTTTTTTGATAAGGGAACAATTGCTCATCTCAAGTTAACTGAAGTGAATAGAAATATAAAACATTTTTGTGATTTGTATCTGATTCTTTTTTCATAAAGATAAATTAATGATAGATTTCAAAGTTTTAAGAAAAGACGGAACTCATATCCAAATAAAATTGAAGGGAATTAGAAAATCAAGAACAGAACTTTTTAAAATGCCTAAAGAGATTTTTTTTATTCCTTGGCTTGTTTTCATCATTTTTTTATTATTACATTTCGAATGAGTAATTCCATGATGCATGAATGATGCACAAAAAACTCCTGTTGCTGATAAGAACAGTAGAAGGTATATAAAGCGTAATTGTTTGAATACCTTGTGCGTCTGATTACCCTCATCTCATCAAACCTCGTCAGTCCTCGTTAACGCATTCCATTCGCTAAAGCTGTTTTTTTCTCTCTCTCTGGAAAATGTTAGTCAGCAACCTGATTCTAAAAAACACTTGGAGAAATGAATAATAATGATTCTTTCGAATGATGAATTGACTTCAATTGAAATATGAGGATGTGATTAGAGAGTCGAGATAAAAAAATCTACATACTTTGTATCTTTTTTTTGTGAAGGTAGTTGTGTAGAAAAAAAGTCTAATTTGCATTAGCTTTTCTTTTAGAAGCAGAGAATAAAAGAGTACAGATTACACGGAAAAGCTTAAACACGTTCTCTGGTTTCAGTTTACATTCACAGAAAGCCAGACGACAAAGTCAGCCGAGGACTGGGCAAAAAAAATTGAAACACGAGAAGGGGAATTTTCTCTCACTTTTCCATGGAGCACACAGCATGAGGTTAATTGCAAGCACAAGTACTGCTTATCAACCAAAATTGAGCTGGCTGCATAGAGGAGTATAGTTGAGACAAAAAAAGTTATGGATAGAGAGACCACAGGACAACGATGCACAATAAAAGATTCATCTGAATTATAACGAGTCCAACAATGATTTCAAAATTACTCTGGTATAACATTCAAAAAAAAGAAAGAACAAAAGCGACCAAAAGTTGACTCAGCTATAGATAAGGTTCTCAAACAAAAAGAAAGTGGTGCAATTTAGGCTGGAAAAAAGGACCAAAGGAAAAGTGGGAAAGTTCATAGAATTAATTTATACATTTTGGTTCTGGTCGCATGCATCCTCTTCCAGTTTGTGTGTCCCTGGAGGGGAAAGATATTAAAATGATAAAAGAAAAAAAAATATATATATATGGATGGGAGCTGGGCTGGAAATGAAAATCCCGGGTTGTCCCTCAAATTAGTAAGATATTGTGTTTCATCTGGATATTTAACTCATTTGCCTTTTTTGTTCGTGCTCAGTGAGTGAAGAACATTACGTCACGAAATGATCGCCTTTCTTTCCCATGATGCACCACATTCAGCTCCATGCTCTGGCTCTGAGGTCTTTCATAATCTTTTCGGGTGGAAGGTGGCCACAGCACGCCACTGTTTTCCCTATTTATTCCACTTCAAAGAATTGATTAACTGCGGATTTTGTGTCGAATATCAGCAATTTCGTGTTGTGATTACATTGTGATCACTGTTGAACCATCAATGCAATGCAATGGTTGAGCGTTACAAGTCAAAATGTTGAATGATTAACCGAAAAAATGAGGCAAGATGCTCCGTTCCTGTTCATAACGTGATAATAAGCATTTTGGACAATTTCTTGCAAAAAAAATTGGCATTTTCTGTTTTACACACATGTTGCAATGCGTGAGTTTAGTTTGAAAAGATAAAAGGGTTAAGACTTTCATTTCACGGAGGAGGCAATTAGTGAGCTGCAAAAGGCTTCACACGCCACCAATCATTAACCGTTTCAGATTTGTGCTCCTATTTCTTCTATTTTCATGTTTTTATTTTGTTTTCCACCGGGAAGAAGTTTTCCATGGAAAGTCTATGTAGGGAAAATTCATAGAAATTTGAAACTCCTTGACAAGAAAATTCATGCATTCACGAGCCTCTAAGCTATTTACTTTCAAAAAGAGAGGTGAAACTTTTATTTTCCCCTTCTTGTGGACTCTGTAATCGGAATTCATAGCGTGCAAAAGTGAAAAAGGACGTTTTTGTGGTAAATTGTATGCTTCTTACTGCGTGAAATACAGTGTTATGGTATTAAATGTATAAAAAAGGTTGGTTGGTTTGGTCGTCCCATTCCCTTGACTAAAAAATATGTAAATATTTTGTTTAATTACGGGTTTCCCATAAAAAACTCGCAATTCATTAGAAGCCTGGCAAAGAGTTGGGCAAAGTGTTTGTCCTCCTTGATAACAGAAAGCATTCACGAGCCTCTAAGCTATTTACTTTCAAAAAGAGAGGTGAAACTTTTATTTTCCCCTTCTTGTGGACTCTGTAATTGGAATTCATAGCGTGCAAAAGTGAAAAAGGATGTTTTTGGGGTAAATTGTATGCTTCTTACTGCGTGAAATACAGTGTTGTGGTATTAAATGTATAAAAAAAGGTTGGTTGGTTTGGTCGTCCCATTCCCTTGACTGAAAAATATTTAAATATTTTGTTTAATTACGGGTTTCCCATAAAAAACTCGCAATTCATTAGAAGCCTGGCAAAGAGTTGGGCAAAGTGTTTGTCCTCCTTGATAACAGAAGTTTGCATTTCCTTCGAAAATACTTTTTTAAACCATACTCAAGATAACCACGCATTAGTTTATATATCTTTAGCAGAATTCTCATAGATATATTCTCATAGATATAGCTCCTCTGAAAATATATCAAGCGACGTACATTCCATTCTTTTTTTTATCCAGGAGGAACCTCTTATCCACAAATGAAATAGTAGAATCTCTCCCAACTCAGTAGACATATTTCTTGGAGCAAGACACTCACTACCACTGGCTAAAAAAGTTTTCCTTGCATAGCTGATCAGATTGAGTAGCAGCAAGTAGTGATGGTGTGTAAGGTGAGTTGCATTTTAGTACCTCAGGCAACATCTGGCCGGCAGGTTGCTCTTCTAGCTTTTCCCCCTTTCAGATTCATTTTTGATGAAACCAACTGAAAATATCTCTTTTTTTTCAAAAGAAGAAATCTCCGTAAAGTAGAGAGATAAAAAGAAAAATAATAAAAAAATGTTTTAAATAACATCACACAATTTTTTTTCCTCCATGCTCCCTATTCAGAATCTCATCATCATTTACCATCTTTATTTAAAGGGTTTTTGTTGGTCATTTTGGTGCTATCTCTTGACTGGGTGACCATGTATTTTCAAGTGGGAAGCTTGAAAAAAAAACATAGAAATGTGTATGTGTACAGATATAACGAAGAGATCAAAAGACTTGATAATATAATATTTTTTGTACGTGGGATTATGCCGGATTGGTTGATGATCATGATTGTAAAGATGGGATGTTTCCGCCCACATCTGTAACAAGGTTGACCCAACACATTTTTATTGTTATGTGCTTGGAATGATAAAAAAGGCTTACATGACTGTGAACTGATGATGATGATGACGACGACGATTATTCATGCAGTCTGTGTGCAATAAAAATGGTATGTGCATATATACATATTTACATCTGGGATGTAGTTGAAATAATATAACGAAAAGGAATTACTTAAATGTTCAAAAAAGATCATTCATTTCTACATACATGGACATACACATGACATTTAGAAAGATTTTACGAGAGAAGGATTTTTCTGCAGTTTTCAACTCACTCCCAAACACACATAAATATTTACGCATGTTCTGCTCACATTTTTGGTACAAGGATGGATGAAAAAAATATCTGAGAAATGTTCAGAGTATTTATTTCTGTAATAAAATTTATTTTTAAGAAATGCAAGCAAGCATATTTGGAGGAGAATGGTGATACTAAATGCTGAGGCACGGTGAAGTTGCATCAATGAAGTGAATGCTAATATGGAGTATAGTATTGAGTGAGAAGGTGATGCATAAAATATGTTGTTTTTTCAGAAAGGATTCCTTGAGGCGACACCACATTTTATTTGCAACAAACAGCAATCATTTTCTTTTCTGGCATTTCAACAACTGAGCCCTTTAAACCAGTTATCATATTTGATAATGTTTATGACAATGGAAATGCACAAAAGCTCACTCGTGAGGATAATGTTTCAAGGCGATTACACTTGACATTAATTCAATTTACAGATTTTTCGCAGAACGGCGATACGATACATGTAATAGTGTGAATTACGGCTAACGAAATTTATGCTTAATAGGATGAATAGGTGATTATAATCAAACAATGATATTGGGAAATACTATTTTCTACGTTTGGGCGAGCCGCAGAGCATTCAATAAAATATGAATGTGACTTGACTTGGTTGTTGTTTTTAATGGTTCATATAAATGGTGTGGGCAATAGGGAAAAGATGAAATATTATTTAACTTGTGAAAGAATTTTGATCAGTTTGTAGTGCTTTTTAATATACGTTTTGATAAACGTGTGAATTTAGTGATTTCCAACCCGGAGTTTCTGACAGCAAATCCTAAAACTCTCGGTAGATCTAAATAGTAAAAGGTGATCTTGTTGAGCCAAAACAGGTTGAGTGGCTGCTTGAACAAGCAAATATTTTGTGACATTCTGACACAATTTTAAGACCAATTTCAAATAAAAGAAGCAATTCTTATAATCATGCCCTATGCAAAGCCCTATATAGCCCATTTACGAACTTAACCTAGACAAATGACGTCTAGTATCCATAACCGAAAGAACTTTTCAAATATCTTAACGCGTTGCCGAGTTATCGTGTCCACGCACGGACGGCCGGACGGATGTAGAATCCTATGTGCCTATTGCATAGGGCAAATAAAGCCTCATGCCTGTATGCAGTATGTTACTTGTTTGAGCTGAGTTTAGGTTATAGTTATCTTCCAACAACAGTTTCAACATAATCCATAACCGAAAGAATTTTTCAAATATCTTAACGCATTGCCGAGTTATCGTGTCCACGGACGGACGGATGTAGAATCCTATATGCCCATTGCATAAGGCAAATAAAGCCTCATGCCTGTATGCAGTATGTTACTTGTTTGCGCTGAGTTTAGGTTATAGTTATCTTCCAACAACAGTTTCAACTTGCGTCACTTGAATAATAAATTTTTATGGTCATTCATTAGGTATTTATAATTAATTTTAAGGAAAGTTATTCTCCTTACAGTAGTGCAGTTTGAACGCGTTAGCTCAATATCACTATGAGCTCAGCAACTTTCACAGGAACGATGAATGACATTATCGTAATTTATTATATTGACTTGATTAGTGGGCTTAGGAACATCCCAATTGTGGCAAAAAATGAGCCGCTTTTGACACAAAAGTAGGCAGAAAGGAAAGAAACACAAGACGGTAAGATCGTAGCAATACTTGAAAGATTTTTTTAAGTTATTGGGTCCGTCCAATTTAAATTCCATTAAATCCATAATTAACTGGTTGAGGATAATTTTACTGTAAAATCTCTGATGGGTATAGGAAGTATTCAGGCCTAACAGGCTAACCAAGAACCTATTCGATTGTCGTGTAGAGTTCTCCAACAATTTGAATGTCAGATCCTTTAGTCATGCAAATTTAAGTATGGTAAAAAGGAAAAAATCTGCACATATGTAAAGCACCTAATAAGCACATTCATACTTATCCTATTATGCGCATCTCACAATGAGAAGTTTATCTTTAATAAAAATTTCTTCATTACAAAAAAATTCAAATTAGATGAGAAGCTCCTTATATAAATCTATTTTTATGATAACCCAAGTACACATCAACATTTTTTATGTTCTACTGAAGCAATACATCATTGTCATCAAAAGCAAATGCGATATTTTCTACTCTCTCTTTAGTTTATGTGTGCGTGTGTGCTTGTGCGAGCAAAATTATTGTTTGGGATTCTCGATTGAGACATTTATGGCTTCACATTTGCATATGAATCTCTACCAAATGTGCCAATGATTCTGGATTGAAAGGGCTGTAATCACAATTCATGGCAAACTTGGCAGTAAATATATTTTTTGAAAATNGCCAAATGTGCCAATGATTCTGGATTGAAAGGGCTGTAATCACAATTCATGGCAAACTTGGCAGTAAATATATTTTTTGAAAATGGCCGAAAACAATTTTCCCAACTATTTAGCACACGTGCTCAAGTGAGTTAAGAGACATTTTACAATTTATAATATTTTTTTATACAGTGAATAAGAAAACTTACCTACTTAATTTAACAACTTCTTCTGGCTCTTATTCTTTCTCAACAACAAAATATGTACATAAAAAATGCACACACATGAGAAACCAGAGTTTTGCGGTACTTTTTCCTTTCAGCATTTTATATTTCCCTGTCCTATTTCCATTTTGAATAAAAAACAATCTGATAAAAAATGGCAACGTGCATGACTTATGAGTTTCGGAAGTGCTCACACTACAAGCAATTCTTTATATACTTTATTTAGACACACACAACCACACACACTTTTGGCTCATTATTTGTGTTTAGCAACTTTTTTTCTGAGTGGAAGAATCTGCAATAATGATACTAACTTTCTTACGTTGACCAACAGGCAGCACCCGGCTGATACATCTGAGCACATGAATTCCATCCAAATGTACACACTCATCGTCCTTATCATCAGCAAAAAACACTTATATGCGTACACACACACTTATATGAGGATGACCATATTATGATGATAATGATGGACCAACAGTCCACATACGACCATTTTTTTACTCTTCGAAAAAAGGAACATGAATGTAATTAGGTATATTTCTCAAAAGCGATGAGATAGATGTTGAAAAAAAAATTGTGTTAGAAATGTGTTTGCATATTTTTCCACGTCAGCAGGAACGTACACGGGTATGTATGTGTATGTGCTCATATATGATTATTATTGCAATGTTGCGCTGAAGCAATATTGTGTCTCTTTTTTTGGTGAACTAGTTTTGTGGACGTCTAATAAGATTCAATTTGATAAAAATCAGCAAAAGAAGAGAAGAAAATAAGGAATGAGTGGAGGAGGCGGAGTTCTCTTATTAACTCTCAACTCCCAAGCATCACACTTCTTCTAATAGGAAAATTGCAGCTGGTCTTTAATACGAAAAAAAGGAGGTGGGTGAGGTGTGAGCTCTTATTCTTCTGCAAATAATTTACTTCATCAAAAGACTCATTTTTTGAAAGAAACGAGTCAATTTAAAATGGAACATGTACGTGTCTTACAAGCCTGTACAATGTGTGCAAAAACATTTACTCACACAATGTGTTTTCTATATGCAAATGGAGTGTTTTAGTAGAGGCAATATAATTTATGAACACATTTTTTGCAATACATAGTCCACCGTCCCACAGGAGAGTTCATTTAGATTGTCAGCAAAGATAAAGAGGGAAAAGGCAATCATTCTATAATTCTTAAAGTGACACACGTGAACCATTGTGCGTTCCTCTGATGACAACTTACTTTAGTTGATCGTGTCAAGAAAAGAGAACATGCGTTTCGTTTTTGGAAAATATACAATACCGACATTGTGCAAATTGTCAGGGGATAATATGATCATGAGGTAAGATAACGGAGCGTGATTTTCACCTCGTTGCTGTCATCCTTTTATAACGAAATAATTTGGCACGAGTTGACCACATTTTTTTGCTCAAAATTATCAAGTCAGCTGGGCAAGTTCATTTCTCATATTTCACACACATTTTTCTTGTTTGGCTTGTTTTCTAGTTATCACATTTTTGTGAGTGGTTCTTAAAATAATGTTGAGCAATAAAGTTGAGGATAAATACTGACAAAATGGAAGCAACTGTTTTTATGAACATATCAACCGGAAAGGTACATAATGGAACTGGACATTTCGATTGTTTTCTGTTAATGGATAACAGCGCGACCTTCTCCCAGCAGGGGTTGACTTCAAGGCGTGGTTCCATTAGGCACACACTATCAACTTTACAAAAAAACCGTCACCTTTTCCGTCCATCAATTTTTCTTATTATTGGTTCTTTCCACTCATCACTTATAAAAACCTCAACAGTGTAAACCGATGAATTTGCTCTCTAATTCAACTGACTTTAAAATCTGGAATAAGATCTGCATATACACTTATAGCCTAAATAAATAAAATGTTTTCGAATGGGAAGTCTGGTAACAATAAATACTTGTATATTCAGATATTTTTGTAGCTGTTTCAATTTGAATACGAGATTAACTTTTGGTTGAGATCGTCTTCTCCCTGAAATGAACCATGTTTTTCTGTTTCTCCTTGTAATTTTATGCAAGCCTATTACCGAGTTCCCAAATGTTTACCACTTTTGAATCTGAAGATTTGTTGCAGCTCGAGAAGATAGAAGCCCGCCCATTTCGGATATTTATAGTTCAGCGTCCAATTTTCAAGCGAGCTTGATTTTTAAAAGCATGCTTGCATCAAGGCATGCGCGCATATCCTTTAAAAATCATGAATAATATACAATTCCAGAAAAAACTTTAATAATCAAACATCCCTCTCTCCAATGAAATGGGTACATATTCTGAATTTATAACAGAGAACCTTGAAGGGCCCATCATTTCTTTGTTTTCATTGGAAAATAAATCCAGACTTATCAGAAAATTCCATTCTGGAGAAGTACACAGGAGAAGAAGAAAGGATACACCATGATGAAATATTGTTTTTTGAAAAAAGTGTAATCAACCATGATGATCTTATTTAGCATATTACAGTTCATTAGAAGGAGAGATAGGCGGGCACGAACTAAAGATTTACTTTCTAGACAATTTTCTAAAAAAATCTTCACATGCTCGACTTTTCCACTCATTTTTTAAGATCTGTGTTGTGTTACAAACAATCTTAATTACTGGCTTGCCACTGAGTAAACTCCTTCCGTTATTATTATTATAGCTTACTACAGTTTTTCAACATTAATTCCTAAGAAAGAAAAAAATCCCCAAGCTCATCACAGGATCATGTTTCTGGTAACAAATGATAATTTTCAGGTACTGTGCGAAGGATCCTTGATTAGTCTGCTTGAAGGTCTTCTTGTATTTTTTTTAGTTTCTGCAGAAAAAAAACAGAAAAACGGACTCAGGTGATCACCTGATTTGTATTTAACAAAAAATGGAGTAATATTGAATTATGAATACATGACCGCAGCAGACATATAAGAAGAAGTTTCAATATTTATTGGAAACTTTTGCTCACACACGAAAAAAGCACACACGTCAAAAAAATGATGAGTTGAGAGGACCACTTTGTATTGTTGTCTGGAAATTGCATGATCTACACTTTTTACTTTTACAATAACAAAGCATTCACCCTTTTGAAAGGTGTAATAATTTTAGTTTCCCGTACTTTACCTACCCGAACTCCCAATAAATTGAGAAAACGCAGACGCCGGTGTCTGCGAGGAAAAAAAAGATAACCCAAGAAGGAGGATAATTCTTCTTCACCCAATTCATCGTAATTACCATTTTGCTCTGCTTTTTATCTATAAAACACGGAAAAAGCTGGTCAATACTTTTTTTCAAAACCGAAAAGGAGAAACGATCAAGGTTGTTGTTCCGTCTGTGTTGATGATGATAACAAGGAAGACCGAAAAGCCAAAGGTTCATTTACACGCACAATTTTCCCCTCAATTCAGGCCAAAAGGTCTTGAGGAATGAGAAAAAAGGTTGGGAAGGGACTTAACTTTGTTTTTCCAGCGATTAAAACAAAAGCCAAAGGTAACCACCCGACCGCACCGTCTGCGTGTGTGCTCTGATATATATGTATGCATTTTTTAGTGGAGAAAAAATCTTTTGTTTTTTTTTGTCGTAAAGTAAAAAAAACTTTGGCTTTTTTTACTAAAAATGAATATCAGAGAAAAAAAACAACGGCACAGAGAAGAGATAAAGTCGCCGCTTGCCCGATTGAGTAGGCGGGAATGAAAATATATAAATTTTTTGATTTACAAACTAATAATTACGGGTTTGGGCAAAAAGGCGTTTTTTAAAGACAAGGATTTAAATACTCAGCTAAAAAGGACCAAGACTAATATAGTTCATTGTAGTGGCTCGAGAAATATATTGGAGTATGGTTATCTGTGTCTGTATATGTAATCTTATATATGTGCACATAAAAAAAGTGGAGAGACTTAAGTTTTTTTTCAATTTTTTTGTGGGGAGTTTTAGGAAACCATTAATGACTGCAACAAGTAACAATTTTTGTTTTAAAAAAAATTCAACGCGCCCATTGAATACGTCCGACAGAATTAACCACTTCTCTTATTCTTTGGTGAAGTTCAGAACCTTTCATGCTAGCAAAGTGTGTGCAGCAAGCAAATATTATAGCTTTCTCCAGTGGTAATACTTAATTATTCAGGATTTCTGTACGTAGTCAAGTTTCCTACTTGAAAGCCACTGAGCAACTCATTCCAAAGCACATTTTCAACAATCTTGTGTCCACTCTCCATTCACCACACATAAGTCAGAGTGGAAACATGGCTTCATGTTTTATGAATATTGCTTTCCATTAAACACGAGGAAGCAACAGTACCATAAAAAATGAAGACAAGCTGTCCGCTCTGTCCATGTTTTCTCCAAAATCGGTACAACAAATAATATGCAATTCTGCTGTGTGTGTGTGAATCCTACCTTCTGTACAAAGGATAAGCAATTATACTAATGCAAAGTAATATGAAATTTGTGTGAAGGAATATAATCATTTTGTATAATCGGAGAAACATGATTCCTCCCAAAAGCTTCAAAAATGAAAACTACCCGTAAAGGGCCCTGCCCACTTTGAATTTTTAATGAAAATTTATCAATATTTTTGAACCGGGACGGAGCTCCCAGGTTGGTCTTTGCTTACAAAGCTTAGCATATTTACCTATGCACCTACATGGTTAAATTTGTGTCTGATAAATGCAAGCATAATATTAAGTTCTCTTCTGCAATTCATTATTTACTGTTCTTCCTTTTTTGTTTCTTTGTTACGTCATGTGGAAATGTCGTGTGGTAAAAAATATTACTTCTGGAGGAACTCTCCATTTTCTCTTGCATTATTCATGTTATCAAGAAACTAACATTCTCTCTGACAAAGACACATTAGCTTTTTGTCAGTCTTTCCTTGTTTTATTCATGGCTGAATGTGTGTGGTTTTATATAATATATTGTGAGGAGAAAAATATTTAAATATTTTATGAACCCGGAATGGTATGTGACTCACAAGAGTTTGGTTTTGAGAAATCCAAATGTCAGAACTTGTGTCCACTTTTAAAGATTGATATAACCCAAAAGGAATATATACCTTTTACTTTCTAAGTTTGCTACAGTCTCGCCTGATATTTCAGGTTGAGGTGATCCATTATAAAATACTGACCACGAAAAAACCTGTCGACCTGTTCTACCATTTTTAGTGTTATAAATCTTAATTTTTTTAGATGACCATTTAAACGTTTTTTTTTGTAGTGGTGTACCTTATGGCAAAATGGCATGCAAAATGCACACAGCTGGTCCAAAGCAAAAAAAATCAAAGATATCAGCGCAAGATTAGCATTTCTACATGTCAGTGAGCAAACCTTTGCTTTGTAGAATGGAGCGACAAAACATATTATTGTACATTGAAATAACTCACAAACAAACACACTCAACTCACCACCAGACCAAGTTTGAGTAGGTATTGCCCTTCAAGACACGATTTTATCATTTATTAAACATTAGAAATAATTACTTGATTCAAAAAATATGTGTAAAAAACATTACCTTTTGTCGAGCATCATTATTTATATAAGTCTCCGTTGGTTTGAGCACCCCACGCAAAAATGAAATTCATGAGGGCTCCATCCTCACCAAAAACATTACTCTTGAGAATAAATGGAGATTCTCTCGGTGCTGGTGGTTTGCTTGCTTACTCACTCACTCGGACACAATTATTCATACGCATTCGTTCTTGTAGCCGGTTGGACAGGAGATAATTGCTGGCAATGACACATCGTAAACTTACTGTCAAAATGCCTCCATATACATTCACGGATACAGATATGCACACACACACCATCGTCGTCAGCACAAATAAAATAATGCTTTGCCACATTCAACTTGAATAAAAGAGGAAAATGGCTAATAATGTGAGGACCGTGTCATGATGCATGCACCACAAATTCATAACGCAAGAGTAATCCCTTTCATGACTGGCTATGATTATTTCAACCCATTTAGCCCATTCATTCATTTTATTCACGAGCTTTACTCACACACAAGTGAAGTCACTTGGCCAAAAAATATTAGTTTTTTTATGCCTCCAGGTATTTAATATTACACACACATCCATCATATCCAACAATTCACGCTACTGGTGTGTTCATAATGCGGATGTTGCTGGTTGGTTGACTCTAACAATTTTTTTTGCCAATTCACCAAGAAAAATATTTTCAAGTTCTTTCAAGGATCCTCGAAAAAAATGGATCTAAAGAACCCATTTGAGATTATCATTTGTTCTACCAAATTTTGTCTTTTTTTTTCATTTTTCACAAAAAGGTAAATTTTGCAGATAGAAATTTAGTTTTTTTGTATAATTTATATCTACTTGTACCATGAAAACTCTGAAACAGGAAGACAAAGAGGAAGATGTGCGCACCACCAAAAATATGTACAAATAGCCATGACCTGGAGCTAATTTGAGCAAGTCATAGAACCAAAAAAAATACATATGTACTTGCTCATCTTGACTCCTCGACAAAAATTGTAATGGCTGAAGAATTTTTTTTTATAAAAAAATATATATTCCTTTTATTTGCTCTTTTCTCATTTCTAATAATGATATATTCATATAGAAAATCCAGAAGTGCATTAGTAGTTGGCTCATGCTTGCAAGCTCAGCTCATCCTCATCATCACAGTGGATATCTTCTTGATTCGTCTCAAATCAAGATGAACGAATAAGGCTTTTTTTTCTCCGTGTGAGTGTGTGCGTGACCAAAATTCATTACATCAGAGAAATGATTCACACTCTCGCTCCATTAGGGTGGAAAAATTCATGTAGTAAGGAGGAGGCATTTCACGTATTTTTATTCTAAACTCTGCGCACTACACAATGTACACACACAATGGAAGAATATAACAATAATAAAAAAAGAGGTAGGCAATAATGTTGTATAGTTGGTGCCATGTCCGCATTATTGCGTATCATCTAGTACAATAAACACTATTGTGTGATATGCTATACATAAGAAACAAAAATTTATGATGAAGCACTATGCCTCATGTTTTTGCTGAAAAAAGAAGGGATATTTTTTGAAAGTACACTCTTTTTTAGTGCAGGGCCCAATGCGACTTGTGCATTCTTTTTTTCTAGAGTCTCGCTGGATTTTCTCCTGGAGGCTATATTTATAATTCGTTCACGATTCCAGATGAGCATGATAATCATTCCGACGGAGAGGAAATGGTGGAAAATACATCTTCTGAATTGAAAAGGGTTACAAGGAATAAAAGAAAAAAAATAGTAGAAATGTGATAAAAAAAAGAGTTGAAGTGAGTTCAATAGTGTTTTCTCGTTTCTTCTTTTTGTTACACATTACGTTTCCATAATTTTTTTGTTCGGTGGTGGTGGGTAATCTACTATTCTTTTATTCAGTGCATGTACTATGGAGCAGGCAAGAATTCAAAAAGATAAATCAAATTCAGTAGAAGAATAATATGAAGTAAATGAAAGAATGAGAAGAAAAGCAAGAAAAAAATGGCCATTTTGGAAAATCTAATTCCAGTTGTACATTAGACACAATATTTTTTCATTTGAGTAGGAATTGTGTCCGTAATGCGGCATGGCATTCTTTGTTACCATTTTTCCCTGAGTCTAACACACCTTCCTCCGAAAATCATAAAAATGAGATTGAGAACAATAAAAAATATATTATTTGCCATTAGTATATTTTTTTCCTGTAAAAATATAACAAACAAAGTTTGGATCGTGTTTTTTTGTGGAGAAAATTTTAATTTATTACTTTCCTTTCTTTCATTTTTTCGATACGATTTTCTCGTTTTTTATGTGGAAAATAAAAATGAACAATCGTTTTTTATTTCAGAAAACCTGAAGCAGTAGAAAAATCATGAAAAGGGAAAA
>JAHZNF010002096.1:0-36922 GCA_027744215.1 Troglopedetes dispersus
TCGGGGAAGGCAATATTTTTTATCTTGGATCTCACAGAAAAGCACATCCAATTTTTTCCAATATTTTATACAAGATAATCGAAAAGAGTAGGAAAACAAGAAATGCATCCATTTAGGTAAAAAAAAATGTCGCTTTTCTCTTTCAGATCAAAATGTGGAGCTTTATATTGAATTGCAAATCTTTTTTTGAAAATTAATTTTGAAAGTGCATTTAAACGTCTTTAGTTGTATTCAAAAATGGCTGGAACCTAAAACCCAGCCAAGGTAAATGAGATGTTGTTTTACGGAAATAGTCGTATAGCGAGTAAAATAGTTTGGTTTAAACAACGACTAAAAATTGTAGTGATCTTCTCGCCGTATTTAACTTTGAAGATATGTCCTCAATGATATACAGAGATGCATCTGTTTTTTAAACACATTACTTTACTCTGTTTTTGAGAAGTGTGTGAGTGACGACTTGAAATGAGCATTTCAGAAGAGTCATCATCATTACACCTTTTTTCCCGAAAATCATCCATCGTCAGAAAAGAAGTCATGACTCATGGGCGTTCACCTTCCCGTCAGTCACCCACCAGCTACAAGTTTGACGCATCTTCCCTGCTTAATTTTGCATATTCCGAGAAATTCTTGGCGAAACTCTAAATTAACATCACTTTAAACTTATTTTTTCTCCTAAAAAATACATATCCATTTTGTAGCATTCATTATTACCTCCCCACCATAATCAAGTCATCTGTCTTGATGATATTTGAAAGCAAGTATTAGTATTGCACATCATCACATCACACACAAAACAACAAACATTATTGTAGCCAGTGGCTTTTGGTGGAGCAGCCAGCCAGACAAGACGTAGGTAATATTATATATTTTTTTGCTAGTAATGTTGTTTTTTTTTGCCACATCCTCATCAAAATCTCATTGTCTTTTCTGACAGCTTCTTTCCTTCTTCTATGAAAAAAAAAAACATTTCTGGTCCATTTTGGTAGTTAGCTGCATAAGTGCGCACAGGCAAACACATACAATATTTTTTTAGCACGCAAGAGCTGTTGAAAATCAACTGTAACGAAGAAACACATTTCTGACTCCAGAGTTGCCTCTACTTGAGTATTTACCATGGTTGGGTAATATATTGGATATTTTTTGGAGAGGCAAAAGAAAAAGTCGAAGTAATGCACCATTAGTGAGTCAACCATGCACATGAGTGCAAATGTTATTACACTTTTTGAAAGTAAGTAAAGAGGCAAGCGAAAAGTGAACGACAACATAAGTGAGTTGTTGTATTATCATAGTAGTAGTTGCTTTGTAGAGGCGATGTAACATTAATTTCCTCCGGTTGAGTAAAAAAACGACGGCGGAGAAGAGTGATGTGATGTGTGAGCTTCGCGTTTGCTTACTTTCTTGCTGATGCATTACATTTTTTGAACCGCGCCTCCATGTCTTCTCCTCTTGGATGCATTTTTCCTTTCCTGAGAAAAAGACGAGAGTTGACGTGAATTGCCGTTTTGGGTTTGTGCTCATCAGCGAAAAAAAAGGTTCATATTATGTTGGAGTTGGAGCTTCTTCCCTTCTTGTCTTATTACTCTTGAGCAAAATAAGCAACACAATAACAATCATCTTTTGGAGTTGTTTTTTGTACCTTCTTTGGTCTGTATTCTTGCTACATTGCATTCTTTTTTATCATTATTGCTCGTGTTCACGGAAAAATATATAATGAAACGGAAAAAAGGGAAAGAGAGAGAGACATTGACATGACACGACGTTTTGATGAGCTTTGATGGTAAAAGAAATAAGAATAGAGGTTTCTGTGTGCATTTTGCGTTTCCAGCCTTTTTTCGTATATTCCACTCAATTTTTTTAGTCATTAAAGCAAAAACTATAATACTTCGCAGCTCAACTTTTATTTTAGAAACTGCTCCACTTGTGTGAAGATAAAGTCCTCATAAAAAAGACACCACACCACGAGAGCTAGTGTTTCGTAAGGTAGGTAAGCCACATTATAGGTTGCGTCAAGTCTCATTAAAAACCTTTTTTTGCCCACTTTTTTTTCTTCTCTGCTAATGAAGTTTGCAATTTTTTATTGCTCCCTCTTCTCCACTTTATTCGCTTCCAGTCTCCATTTATTGCAGTAAGTAGTAGCCTCGTCATGGTCATCATCTTTGATCATCATTACTGTTACCAACCGCTCATTTTTTTCAAAAGAAGAAGAAAAAAGGAACACACTGATATCCCAGCAGGTGAAATTACGTGGATAAATAAAAGCTTATGTATCTTTACAACTCTTAATTTAAAAAAATCGCAAAAAAATGTATTATTATTATGTATTATTGCTCAGGTATTTTTTATTCCTGTAAATTTATTATCCCAAACTTTTTTTCTCATTATTAGTAATATTCTCTTTATATTTCATGAAATGAAGAAAAAAAATAATCTTTGATAGATTTGAAATGGACTGACTGAGAGAGGAGTTCAGTGTTTTGGTATCGATTTATGAACCAAAAATTATTATGATTGAGTCATGAACATGATTCAGGCTGAACCAAGATTATACACAACATCTATGTACTGAAGTCATGTGGAAAAAAATATCTTCAAGAAAAATATAAAAAAAGAGATTTTAATGCAGAAAAAAAGAGAGGACGCAGACACATCGCATCATCATCATTATAATCATCATCAATTCATGATGAATAATATGCTGGTGGTGGTTTTTTTCTGCTCTGCTGTACAATTTGGTAATTTAATAGGAAAGCAATATATTAGCGAAGGAAGAGCCGAAAAATGGACACAAAAAAGATATGGATTAACCTGTCATAATCTTTCTTCTTGTCTTCAAGCCACATTAGCAAAAGGTACAATGTTATTGCTTCAAGAATCCATCCACAATCACCACCACCACCACCACCGTCATCATCATAGATTCATTTTTTCTTGGCTCAAACACAAACTGTGATTAAAATCAAATGGATTTTTGTGCTCAATCCAGTGCTTTCCAGGGGCCATCACGGTCCGCCAGTAATAAAATCTTTATACATTTGGATTAATACCGGCTGGTCTTTTTTTGCCGATAAGGTTTGGTAATCTAAGATGTATTTTCTAATCATTTTTTGTTACATTGCTTGAGGTGCACACACATTGCTTATCGTATGTATGTGTATGCGTATCAGCAATTGGCATGCGAGTCAAAAAATATATTCAAGAGAACTGGTCTATTACTTCGATTTAATGGTGGAAAGAATTATAGCTAATATGCGAGATTGACCTGTCCTTTATATTGGTTTGAGTGAGTGGGATAAGTAGTTATCAGAGTGTTCCATTCATTCATTTGCGGTAGAAGATTATTCATTTGAAAAAAGTTGGTTTTATGTTTGAAAGATATTATGAAGCGATTTTTGAGAGCAAGTTTGGATGAGTCGTTCTTTTTCTCTTTGCTTCTCCGTCAATAATAAAATTAATATCCTGAAGACTTATTCGCTGGAAGGTACGAAAAGGCTTGACTTGACACGATGAGATAACAAATTACCCGGCTGGATAATCACCACTCGGCCGAAAAAAAAGAATGAAGAAGGCAGGTAAGCAGAACTCATCACAAATCTGGAGTTACACACAACGCCAGCCAGCCAACACGCATCAGCTTTATTTTCTGACTGGAATTTTCATTGAGGAAGCAGCAAAAAAATTAACATTGTGTGTGTATTTTTTTCAACCACAAAGTCAAACAAGTTCAACTCATTTATTTCTCATTCTAGAAGAAGAAATAAAGGAACAATAGGTCTTCAGGCAAATCTAATGGCTCAGCTAATCATAATTTATGTTCCGATGCGAAGTCCTGATAGCCGGGCTCTCTTTCTGTGTGTTCTCATTTTCAAGGTAAATAGCCAAAAACTTTACTTACTAGTTCCCAAAACGAATGTTTGCTTCTTCGTGATAACCACACAGATAGTAAGGAAAATTCTATTTAGAACAAAAACTGTACGAAAAAAGTACTGCAGCTCACTAAACTAAACATTCTTTTTGACAAATGATGTATCCAAATTAACTGCACACAAAAAAGAGCCACACACAACTTACTTCTCAAAAGTGAAATGAACCTGGATAACCAACCCCAAAAAGCACACACACACATTTCACTTTGTACTTTTTATGTTGCGCACTCAAAACAATTTTTGTAGAGTTGACTTCATTACTACTCTACAATTCTTTTTATATTTTTGCGGATAAATGTAGCAAAGTCGTGTTCTGCGTGTGTGCACCATTTCTAAATGTGTAGCAGTCGAAAAAAAAAGACCGACAGAGCGGATTAGCTTTGACGGACACGGATTTCTTAATATATTACGCTGTCTCCTTTATTATTATGATGATGAGCTAATAGAGCGAATATAATCCCGTGAGTGACTATTATGCTCCGGCTTCTTCTTCTCCTTCGTCCCGTCTTTCTATTCAAGTTGACTTTAGCATTAGAAAAGGGATTTGGAGTTGACTCAAGAAAATGAAGAGGTAAAGCTTGCACACAGCAAAGCTGGTAGAATGAGTCTACATTTTTATTATAATATTACATTTAATATTATTATTATTATACTTGTTTGACTGCTCCAGCTTCCCATCACAACAATTCTCTGCGAGTGGAGCACATTAAATGAAAAAGCTCCTTTTTGCTGGGCTGCCTGCCACCGTTTCTCTTTCTTTGCCGTGCTTTGCTACAAGCGTGAAAGAAAAAAAACGCTGACTTCAAAAGATGATCCATGAGGAAACCAGAAGAACAAGAAAAAAATGTGCAGCATTGCATCAAGTATCAACTCCGATAAGCATGTTTTTTTGCCATTTGTCTTGCTTGCCACTCCAATCGTGAAAATTGAGGAGACGACAGACAATGATAGAAAAAAAAGAAATTATGTTGTTTACGAAGAATAATACTTGGGAGACTGGAGTGGCCACCAATTTTCTGACTAATCTGCATGCTTGTCGGTGAACGCATTACGAGAAAATAAAAGTGTAATGATGTCCACATTTTTGTCTCTCTTTTTGTCTGCGAACTGCGCCGGTATCCCAATAATCTTTTTGAGAGGAGCAGACAAGGTATTTAATAAAGTATAAAAGCTGTTTTTTTCTCTTTTTCTGCTACTGGCGGATCGCAGCAAGTGTGTGGTGCATATAATCCATTAGGATAATGAGACTACCAGCGGGAGAGACATCAGAGCATATCTAAGTAGCGGGACAGAGAGGAATCATGACATTTATATTTTGATAACAAAACAGCATTGGTGGTGGTGGTGGTGGTGCAAAAATATTTATAATAGAGATGGGTACCTTTTGTTTGTGGTATTTAAATTTATTCACACAAAAAAGTGACCCATGGTGAGTGCGTTTAAAGGACAACGTAGAAATGCATCCGGAATGAAACAAACAAAATATTTTGGTGAATGCAAAACAGGATTTCATTACAACTGAATGGATTGAGTTATAATTCGACACAGGAGTTGCTGACATTTTGGTTGGCGATGACGGGCTTGAATGTGGTGTGCAAATGGACAATTTTGTTGACAGGCCGGTGACAACAAGAGAAACTTGGGAGTTACACAAAAAATTATGCTGTTGAAATGTTGACAAACTGCAACGTCGATCACTGTCTGGGAATGAAGGATGTACTATATAAAGCCTTGAGGTACTATAGATGAATGATTTGATACGATTCGCGCAACGATGACTAGTTGATTATATTGAAAGCGAATTATTAGTTCTACTCAGAAACTTATAGTATGATGTCTGGCTACTTGAACTTAATAGTTAAATTTTGTCTTAATTTGGAAAAATTCCACCTGATTTTAGCTTCACCATCCATCTGTTTAACAAATCTGAGGAATTGATAAATTAGAAGGGCGGATGCTACCAAAAACCCAAATTGTTTTATGCATCTTATTGTTCATGTCTGTTTCTCCTGAACATTATAATAATAACGTCTCTTTACAATTTTTTTTGTTATTCTAACCTCCGGAGTGAGCATCAGCTCATTTGCATACCTAATTCATTTCATTACTGGTATAATCTTATTGGATGAAGACATGAAAAAACATGAATGATGCTGATTAGTAGTAAAAACAAAGTTATGAACACAAACCTCCAAAAAAAGAAGCAGAAGCAGCCTAATTATCTTATNACATAGTAGCGAGCTATAACGTCTCTTTACAATTTTTTTTTGTTATTCTAACCTCCGGAGTGAGCATCAGCTCATTTGCATACCTAATTCATTTCATTACTGGTATAATCTTATTGGATGAAGACATGAAAAAACATGAATGATGCTGATTAGTAGTAAAAACAAAGTTATGAACACAAACCTCCAAAAAAAGAAGCAGAAGCAGCCTAATTATCTTATTCATAATTTTTTCTTATCGATTCTCTTTTGTTAGAACCTGTGCACACACAAACTAGCCTTACTTAACATTTGTGTTTCATGTGATCAACCTTATTGTATTACACCAGTGAAGAAGAAAAGCTTCGGGCACGAAACTGAAACATGTGTGTACACGAAAAGTAATAAGGAACACGAGAAATAAAATAAATAAAAAAAGAAGTAGAAATATACATCTCCTTTTTCCTTCCACTATTCTTCTTTTGGAGTAGTCGGGCCAGAAAAAAAAGTTTCCAAAAAAGTATATTAAAGTACCTAAGATTCATTTTTTTCTTACTTTTTTCCTTCCTTCTTTTTTTTCATTATATTTTTTTTCTTCCAGAAGCTAGCACCCTCCTCCTTCTTCCACACACATGATGATGACTATGACTAATATTTATTAGGGAATGTGTGGAGCAAAACCGGCAGGGCCACTCAAGACTGCTCCAATGAGTAGTTCACCATACCACCTGACACACAAGGCAAAAAAAAGTTTTTTTTCCTTGCTGACTAGGATTTCTGGAGAAGAGAAAAAGTTTTGTAAGTTTGACTAGTCACTTCTCCTTTTTGTATTACACCACTACTCACATGATATTAACCTATATATCATTATCGTTTTTTCTTCTCCTTCATTCATGCACACACACACACACTTGAGAGGAGCATTTTCTTCTTGGCTTTTTTCTTCTTTTCTTACCTTATTCATTTCGAACATGACCTAAATAACTTTAATAAAAAAATGTGAAGAAATGAGCGAGTGAGTGAGAGATGCAATAATCCTTCTTTTAGGTTCGGACTTCCTTCTTTTGGATAGTTTTTTTAACTTTGGAGAAATAAATATATATATCATAGTAGAATGGCCACAATAGAAATTATGATTAAAAACGGAAGATGCTCCATAATATTAATTGTAGAAATGTTATAATGAAAGGTTCTTTCTGTGGTCCCTGAGGAGAGGATTGAATTAACTTTTTTTCCTTTTTCTTCTTCAGTACAAACAGCATTAAAGTATTTTTTTCGATATAATAGGTCACACCTTTTTCCTCCGTTCTTTGATAACCATGTTGTGACCAAAAAGGGGGCAAACTTTTTTATTATTATTTCTATATATTTCTATTCTTTTTTTGCAGTCACATAATATATATGTAACATTGGAGCTAATAAGAAACGGATCAAAATCAAACGAGAAGTTAGAAGTCAGACGAAGAAGAGTATTGTGAACCCACCTTGAATTCAATGAGAACTGAAAGTAATAAGGAGAAAAAACTTTTTTTTTTATTTTTCTCTTCTGGTGCAGTTTTAGTATGACAGTCGTGTGTGCCCGCTGCTTGCTCAGAGTGCAAACCTAGGGCGCACCTTATCCCAAAAATAAAGTTTGTGAAAAAAGAATGTGAAGAAAAAAATAAAAGTTCACACACGTCTGGCTAATTTTTTTTCAAAGGTGCTCCATGGTGCTCCTGCTCGAGGTGGTCACTGGATGTATCAGTGCGCACACAAAAAATAGTATCATCATACAATATGGATCAGTTAGAGAAGAAGGAGGAGAAAAAAATAAAGTAAACAACATAATAATCAGAAAGCCGGAGGAGGCTCTTTTTTCTGACTTGGCAACTTTTTCTTCTGTTTTTTTGTAATCTGATCACATCAAAAGTTAATAGAAAGAATGAGAAAGTTTATATATTTTTGATATTGTATTATACTTTTTGTCTGTTTCCCAAAGGGAGGTATGGGCCATGCCATGCCTGTGCACACACAAACTAGCCTTACTTAACATTTGTGTTTCATGTGTTGTTTTTTGGTCTATCTTTTTCTTTTCCTTTGGAACGTATTTTTTGTTTGTATTGATTCTTTACTTTATTTGTGTCTGGCCGGAGAGCAAACGAGATAGTCATAAAATTGTAAAAAGCCATTATAGCTCGCTACTATGTCCATACACTTCATGGAGAAGGAGCTGTTATAACAATAAACTTTTTTTTGGAGCTCACTGGTTCTGGTCACGGTCACAATTTAACTTTTCTTTTTCTCTTTTTTTCTTAGCTTCGCTCTGTTTCTTTTGCGCTGTTTGTTTGGCAGCCATTTTTTTTGTTGGAAGGTAATGTGTTTGAAGCAAGTCAATTCGAACCAATTTCTTTTTTTGGTGAAGCTGACGAGGAAAACTGTAAAAGTTTTTTTGGTTAACATTTTTTTCTACCTTTGTGAAGTAAAGCTAGAATTTCAACCCTTTGATTGTGCCTGTGCTGAAAATTTATGACATTTTATTATTTTCTTTGTGACTTGCAATAGGTTCCATAAAGGCAATGTGAGGAGGATTGAATGGACACCTATTTTTTACAATTAGGCAATTGTACATACACATTTTTCGGAATAAGTTTTGTTGGTTTTGTTCGTTATCAGAAAAAAATATGCTGCAGAAGGCAAAGGCACGCACGCGTGCACGAACCAAGAAGAATTTTATTATGATTTGACACACATTCCCCACATCTGTGATTATTATTTAATGGACACAAGAAATGATTCAATTTTTGCGCTCGGGGCAGTGGACAAAAAGGTTCTGTGTGGACTGGACCACTTTTTGACTTGTAGCAGCAACAAAAACATGTGTGTGTTCTCCTAACTACTATGTATCCTCACCTTAAATACACATGTGAACATGTGTGTACATAAATACAAAAAAATTCTTGATTATGATTCATGCACCGTTTTTTTGTATTCTACTTGATTTCACATTTGTACTCAAAAACCATTACACTCATTTACAATTTACAACTGGCTGGAAGGCAAGGAAAATGTAATAATAAAAAAGGGCCACGTTTCATTTAGCAAAAGAACGGCGTATACACAAAATACACACAAAACAAAAAAATACCCTTTTATTACCTTTTTTGCTCAAGGTAATTTAATAGAAAAAAAGGGTTAGTTTTCTTTCTCTGTGTTTATAATACGTGTATAAATGAGGTAATCATCATCACAATAATCAAGATAATGCATTTTACATGACCAGATGAAAAATATCTTCTTTTTTTAAATTTCGGATCAGCTTTTGAAAACTGATGAAGCCAGAAGTCCTCTTTTACCCGAAATCCCTTTGAACTTTTTCACTACAATAACGGTAAAATCTATCTCGTCTCCATATTTACTACTGGTGTGGAAGGGTTGAGTTCGTTTTTTATGATGCTCCAAAACATATATACGAAATGCACCGCAGCAGAAAAAAGCAATCAACAGTGTGAAGTGAAGCATAGTAATATTTTGGAAGCGACTCTCAATAATAAAAAAAATCTATCTAAACATATCACAAACCGCACCGGAATATGCTCAATATTTCTGGAGCAGATGATCTGATAAGGTTTTTGGTGATGTGGTGGGCAGTGTCGGTATTGTGGAGAAGTTACGCACTCAATCGAACGAATGCAATATGGTAGACCAGTTTTTTTTGGCTCCTGCTGTTACTCATTCTCCAATTTTTTGTTGTTGTTTATTGTGTGTGATGCAATAAAACATTTTTTTCTGCTTCCAATTCACTCACTTCTCAGCATCATCATCATCATTATTATTGCATTGAATTGCATTATAGATCGTAATAAATGAAGAAGAAGATGATATTTTTGTGTGTGATGTGATGACGAGAACGTGAAATTTTTGGTCTCCTTATGTTCATGGTTGGTTGTCGGTAAGATCTGAGCAGAGAGAGAAGGAAATATGTTTCACGCATAAAAAGTATTTTTTATATATTTTTTGTCGTTGGCTTTCATCTCTCTTTTTTAAAAATTGTATTTTGTCGCAAAAGAGAAGCCTTCAAAGGGAGGAAACCTGAGCTGCAATAAAATGATTCATGATTACCTTTTCCTCTTTCTTCTTCAATTTTTTGGATCACATTGCCTTGACTCATGCCTCTTCTGGTTTTCATGCACGAATGCATCCACAACGACATATTTCCCCTTCTCGGCTCGGAATCTTACAAAGGAGGAGGAGGACGACAATCATATCTTGGTTCACAATTTTTTAGACTCAACTGAGTAGTTGATCAGTATAAATCATTATTTTGAAAATTCTGACTTCTTACATGTGATAGATTTAGAAGCCGTGTTGTAGAATTGACTTCATAATTGAGGAATAAGCTACGGATTAAGGTGGTTTTCCCGATAAATAGGATGAGAAGAGAACCTGAAACGCAGTTCATGATAAGCAAAAAGATATTTTGTTTTTAAGAAGTCATGAATGGATCATCAAGTGAAGCTCCTCCTTGGTTCATGCTATGATACCTGTGAGATGTGCGTGGTCGTCATGATCAAAGAGGAAGATCTAAAGAGTGACGAGAAAAAATCTTGATTTCAGAGAGGAAATTAAGAATCATAATTTTTGTGTTAGTTGATGCGTTCATTGAAACGAACATTACCAGACTCATGTGTCCATATTTGAGAAAGAAATCACCATCCATACAGCCAATTTTCTTGTCATCTCAAATCACCACCCGAAAAGAAAACTGTCCCCTTTCTTCCCAAATTACCACTTCATTTAAAAATGCATTGAGTGTGTGAGACTTTCCAGCATGAACTTGAAAGTTCTATTTGTGTGTGCATAAATAGAAAACAGAGTCATTCATTTTTGTGTTCATAATAGTTAATGATTTTTCACTTACCATTTTCTCCTATGTATAATTTTTCGTGATGGTCGTGCGAGAAAAAATATAGGTTTAATTTCTGACCATTACATTTTATTACGCTGATTAAAGAAGTCGGAGGAATTTCATGTTTTTTCTCAGAGAAGTACATAATATAACGTTTTAGCATACTTTTCCCAGACTAGACAATTGATATATTTGGACGTCGTTGTAGCTACAGAATTAGTACTCACGTTAAAAGTATATGAATTAAAACCGTTTTGTACAACCTTCGTAGACTTAAGTATGTACAATTGGCGAATCTACTCATATATTCATCTTTGATACAATCTCATATATGCATTATTTGTATATCTGACAATCATCACCGTTCTGATGTACTTGTGGCTACTTATTTCGTATGTCTCCGTAGATTCATTTCCGTTGCCTTCTCGACTATCCCTGGTGAAAGCCACACATCCCGTAGATAACGGATATACGAAATAACCTACGTACGCATATTCAAAAATGAGACTTTAGGACTGAAAAGTTAGTATATGTCAGTAGACGCCGTGGAGACAAATGAGGGTTTACGCATGCACAATTGAGAGAAGTTTTGTGAAGGAAGGAATTTTTGTTTCTAATGAACAAGAATTTTTCCCATGGACATTCCTTCCTTGGAAAAAAAGCGAGAACAGGAGTCATTCGAAAATTACATGTTGGCATTTTCCCTTTAAAAAGTCTGAATCAGTTTGATTGTGACTCAAAAAAGACTATTATTTGTTCCACGATATTTCGGAGCTTTTTAAAAAATATAAGTGAGTATCATTGAATCATTGATTTTTGTTGAGAAGCAAAAAAAGGCTTTAAAAAATGGTGAGCTAACTCTTTTTCTTCGCTTCTGATATCTCCTCTGTTAAATTTTTTTAGCTAATCTTTTCATAGCTCCATTTCTGCTGTTTGCTGGTATGCTTGGCTGGATCACATTCTTGCTCCTTTTTTTCCCTACATTAACGAAACATTATGGCCTAATGGCTTACTAATGTATTGTTACTCGTGTTCCATAATAGAGGAGCTTCTCTCCGTCTCGCTCATTCTTTCTTACAAACACAAACAGACTGTGTTTCTTTCTCACAAGAAAGGAAATTTAGTGGAAGCTTCGCTCTCATCTTCTTCTGCAGAGTTCATTCTTATGTATGTTTCACATGGCATTAGCTTAACAAACCGAAACGACAAGGAAGATAAAGAGTTGGAGCGAGCACCACTTTCTGTGTCTGTTGTTAAGCATTTGAGGCTGGAAATAAGAGGTAAATAAATATTTTCGTGTCTTTGATTACCCACACCCTTGTGTTGTTTCCATAATGTATGACAACAAGAAAAAAAGCTATAAGAGCGTGAAGAGGAAAACGCTTCGCCTATTTTTGTTAGTTAGTTAGTGTGTCTGCCTGTGCCGGAGCATTAATGGTTATCGTTCTTGTTTTCTGGATACACCGACGAAAATAAAAATAAGAGAGAGACATGACTGACTGGAGTTTGCGTGCCGGTCGGTATGATGGTCAGAAACGTTTTAAGAGGTATTAACATCAACGAATAATGCACAATATGGAACAATGATTTTTCTTCTGAGTTGATATCGAGGTAAAATATATTTTTTAGGAAGTCGCGGTGGCTCTCTGGGTTCAAAGGACTTGTTAATGTAAACATTAGTACGCACATTCTTCCTTTATTGGCCTTCATTGAACCATTCCGGATAATTTTGGAATGTAGGCGGCGGGCCAAGTGGTCGATCAAAATACAATGGCTTTTTCTTGCCTTTCATTGCTTTTTAGTGTTTACCTTGTGGCTCCATTCATATTGAGTCCTTTTTTCCCTTTAATCCTTTTGTTTTTGAAAGGTTGCCGCCTTATGTGGCTTATGTAAATACTTGTTGTGAGCTTGTATTTAAGGAGGCGGAGGTATTTTCGGGTTTGTTGAATGAAAGAATCAATATTCATTATTCACATTGTTTTGACTCCGCTCACGAGATATGTGTGACTTAGGTTCGATCCTTTCATTTAAGATGTATATATTCTTCGCTTCAATCTAATAGATATTTCAGGCAAAAGTTGGATAGCTATGCACATAAGAACTAAAGCTTATTCATGCGAAATTTTCCATTCTGATTAATTACCGCCAAGATTGCTTCGCCTGCTTTTTTTACCTGGTCACCTTTTTAAACTGGTTTTCGTCAAATTATCCGTTGATTAATGTTTTCCAGTCTTCCTTATTTTTTCACTTGGCAACCATAAAAAGCAATTTGTTGGGGGAAGATAACCGATATTTTCATCTAAACTTATTTTTCCATGATTATCATCACAAAAAATTACAAATTGATTCAGGTGAAAAAGGAAATTAAACGCACCTTAAATCCACACCAATTTCCCATTAAATTTGTGTACACTTCTTCCCTCACACAAATTTAAGACTCCAGTCATTTTTGAGAGACCCCCTTTAAACCCAAGAATTTTATGATGCCGCCGTAGTGTACCTCTTTGAATCTTTGAAGCAACAAATTGACCAAAAGCCTCGCCTTGTCGGAAAAAGATCTTACAAATAGTCGAACTCCTACTTGAAAAATCAAATATCGACGTGAAGGCAAAAACACACCTTTCATTTCAATTTCAAGATTGAAAAGCATGTTTGTGTATTACTAATATGTATCTTTTATTTTATTGCTCATTCCTCAAGTATTTCAATGGGAAGGACAAATAATGAGCCATGTCCATGTGAAGTTCTTTGAAGAAGAACAAAATAGTAATAATGATGACTCTTTGATAATAATGATGGTCAACAGGGCACCAGAAAAAAAAAGGTATATTACAGCCTGCCGACAAGTTGAGTACATCAAATGAGTAATAATGATGGAAACAAATATCACTCTTTTTATGTTGATGATAGGAAAAAAGGGTTTTATGCAACATATAAAAAACGGTATACTGCATATATATATTTATTTTTTTAAAAAAATGAAAAAGATAAAAAAGATATACATTTCAAGCGAAGCACACTCAAAAAGAAAAGAAAACATAAAAAAAGACAATAAGAGCTTCAAGATGGTTATCATCAGATCACCGAGTGAAATTACAACCTATAAAGCTTCTCGAAACAAGCGTCTTTTGCTTGTGATAAGAGTGATCGTAATTGAAGGATGTCTACCTAATGCCACGACCAATTTGAAACGAAATTCCGGTCTCTTTTCATTCTCCTGCTCGTCCTGGTTTGCTCCATTCTTTCTGCTGTGTTCACACGTGCACACACGTAAATACAAAAAAAAACTGTGATGATGAGTAACTTACCAGGAATAATATTCCTGCTTCACGCTTGCTGTATCAGTCTTCATAGAAGAGAAAAGGGTAGCTTTTTTGACCAGACATTAATTTTTCACAGAGTGGAGGACTGTCTGCCAAGGAGCATTCTTGTAATGATGGATAAGTATGCACACGTAGAAGATTTAATGAAAAAAATGAAGATAAGTAGTTCTCTAATAGTTGTAATATTAAACGAGTGAAAAAAAAGAAGGGTACTCATTTCCTCTGTCTTCTTGGTTATCGTTTGTTCATGCTGCTGTTATTGCTGTTGATGGGTCAAAATTAGCTGGTTGTATACTGGCGGATTTTTTTTATTCAAGAGTTGTGCGTAAGGTACACACATCGAGAGAAAAATGGTAATAACAGTAATTCATGTACGTTTTACTTAAAACTGTTATCATCTAGCGAAAAAAAGGAAAAATATGATTAAATGGAGCTTGGTCAGAAAATTCTGTTTTCTGCATGTGTGAGCTCCTTTTCCAAGTAAAAGTGAATTATAGACACACACATACACACTCTGAATTGCATATAATGTTTCTTGGATGGTGAAACGAAGAAAATTGCTGAATTAATACTTGCTCTCATTATTTTCTTGTTGCAAGCTTTATCACTATTATTTTTTTCAGTGGAGACGGGATTATATATTTTTTTCAAAATTAGTTGGAACAAATTCAGACCATGTAAAATTAGGGAAAATGGTCACAAATTAAAATAATAAAGTGTTCCTCGGACGCAATGGCAGCATTCCATGAGAAAACTTGAGTACTTTTATTTTTTGGATGGAGACGTCCAATAAAAAAATATTTGGCACTTTTCATGCGTGAAAATTTTTATTCTTGTGAAAAACAGTGAGTGTGATGAACTGTCAGACTGAAAACGCACACACATTGATTCATAAGTCACGACTCACACGAATCACTATATCGACGTTTTCTCACATTTTTTTTTAATGCTGGACCAACAAAGATTTTCTCATTGTTTGCTGCTCTTTCCACTTCACACTTCGTCTTACCACTTTTGACACATTCTGAGAAGAAGAGAGAGAGAAAAAAAACACGTTCTCTCAATATCAAATCCGTGCTGGCGCCACACCAGTTCTCCTCTGTGTCGTTCGTCATCATCACCATCACGTCTGCGTACCATATATGAACCTAATTCAATGTTGTGTAATGCAATGTCAATAATGTGTAATAACACGTAACATGTTTTTTAAGAAAGAAAAGAAAAAAAAACTGGACACGAATTCCACTTTTATATTTCCACTTTATCAACGGAAAATATGTGGAAGTGGAAGTGGAGGTATGCATTCGCATCCAATCGATTCCTTTTACGCATACACTACTCATAGCACGCATATCATAATACCTACTGCTCCATAATAATATAGTACCGCCATGTATTATGCAACAAAAAATATTCAGTGGAGAACAGAGCTCACTCGGCTTGTGTGCAGAGAGTAAAAGTGGCATAGCGAAAAAGGTGAACTTACTCAGAAAATATTTTATTAATGCATTCCATCCGTCCAGTGGAGGCAGGTAAGATTTCACAAAGGCCACTTTGAAGTCTCACATTACACTCGGGCTTAAAAAGTAATATTCCATTTCACCGCCACCACCGCACCGCTGCTCCCATACCATACCACAAAAAAATAAATTCTGCTCCACATCACAAGTATCAAATCAAGTGCAAAAACCACAGCACAGGTTGGCTTTCCATTTTATGCATAATACAAAATATTTTTTTGTTCCACTCGCCACCTCAGTATAAAAAAATTCTGTTCCATATTACAAAGTCAAACAAAGGATAGCACTACACATAAATATATAAGATCGATAAGCTAGAAAACACTCGAGGGAATAAAAAAAATTGGAGGAAAATGAATGTTGGAATTCGAAAATTCATTTATTCACTCCAATTTTTTGGAGCATAATGTAATGTGGAGCATCGTCAGTGGTCGGTCCGTATGGTTCTACTATGACGTGGTATTGGTGGTGGCTGTGATGAAGTACAAAAATAATGCTAGGATATATAGTTTTACAGGAGTGCATTGCTTGAATAACCTTGTCTTGCACCTTTCTGTGTTTTATATTTTTTATCCTGCCACTGGCACCACTACCTCACAGAAGTGAAGCGAGAAGCTGGGCCAGGAGAACACTTAATAAAAAAAATCCTGTCGGCATGCGGAATTGAAAATACAGCGAGGAAAAAAAGAATGAAAGTTTTTTTTTCACTGGTGGCACCACCAATATTCCGTGTATGATAACCGTATTATTTTTTAGATAAAAAGCGTGGAGGAGAGAAGTGTTGCTGGGAAAAAAGAGAGGATTTTTATAGCCTAGTTTTTCTTCTCTCTCTCTCTCTTCAGGTTTTTTTATAATTATAGAGAAGCGGAGGAGAGAAGGAAGAGAGAGAGATAGGAATAACGAATTCATTTCATTCATATTTATATTCACACATACGCCCAACTAATATTGGGTCAATCGAACGAAAAAGCTGAAGGCCTCCTTTTTTCCGCCGAGTGGCAGGATAGATGCGTAATACTCATCATTATCATCACATCACATTCACCGTGAAGCTGTTTTCAGCCAGACTGGATTTTCGCAGGAGTTTGTGCATCAATAAAAGTGAAGATGGTGCATAGCGAATTTTGTGTGGCACGCACTCATATTTACAAACGAAAGACAAGATATGAGAAGAATCCCGGAGCAGATATTACGTACGCAGCCTTTTGATCTGTGAAGTTTGGTTCCGTTTCAAGTGGCTCCAGTGGAATGTCAGAGAGAGAGAGTGGGAGTATGCGTTTGTACGTTCTAGCGTGATTGTATTCGGATGAGAATGAGTATTCTTCAGTTTTTTCGGTTTTATGATGAGAATAGAACGAGGAGAAACTGTGCTTCAGTTTGATTGTGTCCCAATCTTTGATTTCACGTATTACGTAATTTTTGTAAAGAGTAGGACTTGCAAGCAAGTACAAGATGAAACGGTATGTTTGCTCCAAAATATTTAGTATGTAAAAACAATGAACCTAAGAAAATCATAAATCTAATTTGTAAACAATCCATCAATTTTTCCTTGGTGTGCTTAGAAGGACGTCTTTGTCACTCAAAACCACGATACTTCATTTGATTTCCGAATATTATTTTAAAAGTTTTTAGGAGTCGCATGACATTTCGAGTTAATTATGCTCCAGTTAGGATGACTTTTTACCATGCTTTGATTAAAATATTATAGAAATTCTTACCTGTAATAGATTTCCAGAGGAATTCGATTACATTGTGCACGTAACTGCCTTCAGCTTTTTAGTCAAAACCTGGAAACAAACAAAAAACACACTTGATTTAGAGTTAATTTTTTTAAAACTGACAGTTATACAATAGGCTTAACTTTGTATTACTTCCGAGAAATGTCAGCAATCTTGAAATAACAAGATTAGAAATAAATAAGAGGTTGTGTCATTTTTTACGTTCCTTTTTTAAAAAAAGAATCTGAGGGCCCTAAGATGAGCTCCATATGGGCTCCAGCTGGAATAATGTTGACATATGAAATCAATACGACAGCGGAACCATATTTTTTTCGCAGAGCTGTCGACGGAGCAAAAAAAAAAAAGAGTGAAAGCGATACAAGAAATTGGTGCTGGAGAAAAGTGTAGTGGCAGCTGGTTCTAACGCCAAATGGAGATAGGTTTGATGGAAAAGTATACTTTATAGTTTCATTGTTACATAAAGGAATACCCGGAAGGAGAGGAAAAAATAGATAACGTATAGCACCACCACCATAAATCGATAGACAGTTTTCTCTTCTTATCTATGATGTTATACTTGAGAGCTGAACTCATCCCTCCACATTTGAAATTGACAGGAACAAGGATACATTTTTTTCGCCGACTGGTGGACACAGAGTGGAAGAAGGCGCGAGCATAAAATACAAGTTTTATTGTTCCTTCTTCTTCTTTTTTTTCCCCAAAAAAGAGAAACGACAAACAGTCTGTGGATATCTACTATGCTCTTATCTTTTTTTGCGTCTTGTCTGTTGTCTTTTGCAGTGTGTAAAAAAAGATCAAGACAAAAAAGAACAGCAAAAAAAATATTCTTTTTTGCTTCAGCAGTGCCCACGAAAAAAAGAGATAATATACTACTTCAGTGAGGAGTTTTTATTGGCGCTGCTAATAATATTGGAAGGGAGTTTTTTTTAAAGAGTGGTCAGTTGTCCAAAAAATTTGCTGCCTTCTGCTGCTGATCCGAAGCTGTAGAATTTTTTATCCTGGGTATTGCCTCTCACTCTCTCTCGTGACAAGGCAGGATATAGTTTTTGCCTTGTTAAAAGGAGCAAAAAAATAACCTGTAAGACGTGTGACACACGTAGACTTAACTTCCTCGGAATTTACTCGTGTTTCGCTTTTTTTCTCTGAGAGGATACAATAACGTGTGTGCTATGAAATATGAAATGGTAAAGGAAGGAAAAAAATCACTTGAGAAGATGTGCAGAAATTTTTTTATCGGTATTGTGTCCAATAAAAAAAGGTATGGCTTATACAGAAAAAATATCTATACTGTCAGTCTCAGCAGGTTCAGTGATTTTTATTTGGCTCTTTTTTTTGCTAAGAATATTGTTTTTAGAAAAAAAATCGTATTTGTCAAATCATAAAACAATGTTCCGTTAACAAATTTGGAGCAATTTTGGTAAGTGCGCTGACTTAAATCGACATTTCTTCATGTGCGAATCTCATATCTGAGTTATAAATGAGTTTTTTGTCTTAACATTTAAATTAATGACGTGCAACTCATTCAACTCATTTCAACTCATTCACAAAAATAAAGTGATTACTTCCATGAAAATCTTTGTGAAATGAGCTGAAATGAATAAAATTAATCTTGGTTAGTGACATGTGCGCATATAATTTGGTTGATGCATGTGTCCTTTAACTCAATTTTTCATCTTGGTCACACACGATTTTCATCTCTTGTCGGAGGGACATGTGCATGAGCTCTTTAATTGAAATTAATCACATTCCCTCGATTTTCAGTTGCTTCACACAAACTGCACCAGCAACTCTTTTATATCTAATTCCACAAAACACATTTGTGGATATTCAGGATTAAAAATGAGAAGTGAAAGGAAGGCGGAGCTGGTCCAGACCAAAATAAAAGCACGCTTCCAATATTACAACAAGGGAAATGGAAATTTTCAGAGTAATTTCATTCAAAGCAGCTCCCAAAATATAAGTCTGCATTGTATCACGACCACCATCGCATTCTCCATTGCAGAATCATTCATCTTTTTTGTCTGACCTCGGCATGGACACACAAAAAAACAAAGCTGGAGCAGCAGCTTGTTTCTGTTTTTGGCACGCACGAAAATATATACAATGTATCCATGTGTCCATTTCCCCCTTTTTTCGACGCTTCTGTCAGTTCTCCCGATTATTATTTTATTACTTTACTTACATGCTCCAGCTTCGAACTGGATACTAATTTAAAACACAGAAAATTATACAAGGGAAGCACACAAAACTTGGCCATCGTGGAGCATAATAATAATTGTAACAATCTCGATTTTGTTCCTTCTGCGCTCCCACAAAATATTAATGAGTTTGCCAGCGTGCATGCATTGAGGAATCGAACCCTTTTTTTACCTCTTGATGAAAATTTTCTGTCCATATATTCAAATTACTCCGGTGGATATTTCTTTCTGGTGAAAATTTGTAATAAAATATAATTGTGCTTGGGGTACTTGCTAAGCATTGAAATAATACTTTTATTATGGCCTCCCACATTTATTTCTGCATAATATGCATGTATTTATTTATTACACTCTCATAAAGGAAATGAGCTGTGTGGCCAGTAGATGTTTGTTGTGTGTGTGGCATGTGCGTGCAAAGTGCAGAGGACGAGAGTGTGTTCCTCCAAAAAATTTAATCAATCACCTGGCTTGATTTCAATTTTCCGAGCCAAGCCTGTGTTCATTCATTGCGAGGAAAGTCGGTCGGTCACTTCACTTCATGCTTTTCAACAAATGAGTGTCATGCAAGCGACCGTTTTCCAGAAACATGAACCATCACACTATGCTTCTCTGAAAAACCTGGGTTTTATTTTGTGGAGAGGAGATGGATGCAGGCGGAAAATATTTGTATATGAACCATACCATCAGAAAAAAACAAAGCTGTTTTTGGCACAATGAGAAAATACATAATGGAATTTTAGGTAGGAATATAATAGAATTTTGTGGAGAGGAGATGGATGCAGGCGGAAAATATTTGTATATGAACCATACCATCAGAAAAAAAACAAAGCTGTTTTGGCACAATGAGAAAATACATAATGGAATTTTAGGTAGGAATAATAATAGAGGACAAAAAAAAGTAATTAGTTTTTTGTGCTGGTGGTGGTAGTCGCTCGCCCTCGTTTTTTTTCAGATGGACAGCTTATTCTGAGCAGAATGAATGGGGAATAATGGACACACTGCATTCTCTCTGGTTTTATGGACCATTCCCATATAATGTTTTTGCTCTCTCTCTATTTCGTGTAAACGGGAGATGCACGAGAATGAAAATGATAATTAATACCACATCCTCATTCATCAGAAAAAGTGAGGATATACATAAGGGGAATAATGGACACACTGCATTCTCTCTGGTTTTATGGACCATTCCCATATTATATTTTTGCTCTCTCTATTTCGTGTAAACGGGAGATGTGCGGGAATGAAAATGATAATTAATACCACATCCTCATTCATCAGAAAAAGTGAGGATATACATAAGTTTGGCACAAAAATAATTTCTGGAACATACAAACGCTCACTATTTGCACAAGGGTTTCTCCCATATAACACAAGGGAAAATATCTCATTTCCTCTCTTTTTTTGTCAAAGTCCGCCCTGTGCGATTTGCTTGCTTACATGTTACTCCACCACCAAATATTTGCATTTTGAGATGGCTGGGTTGGTGTGTCACACTGGAAAAAAAATTTTTCGAGACGAGTTTCGTTCTGATTTTCAAACGGAGCCCTTCTCACCTTCAACCTGATCGCACACGCACACATATCAAACCACACAATGATACTTGAACGAGACCCGAGTGAGCACACACACAAAGATTATTAGACCATAATCCTCTGTAAATACGGTATCATCAGAGGAAAAGGGTTGACTACACACGCACAGGCACAGCCCGGGTGTCCTGTGTCAACACTCGGAGCTCTTTTGCCACACCAGCACACAGAAGACACAAGTGCCATTCGCCATCACATCAGCCAGAAAATAAAAGAAGTTTAATAGGAAATTGTTCGGGATCACATTTTCAAGTCTCCTATCCTCTTCTTCTAGTGGAGCGCCTTCCGAATCCTTTTTCTCCCTTGGAACCGGAATGCCCAGCAAGAAAAAAAGTAAAATGTATGCAAAAGTGTGGTGGTGCGAACATGAGGAAAATCTGTTTGTTAGTTGCTACTATGATGATGATGACAACACTCTTCAAAAGGGAAGAAGATATGTGGAACGTGTTTTTGGATGGTGGTGATCATGATGAGTCTGGTTTTTGTGTTTGTATTGATGTGGTGAAGGAAATTGGAAGGGCTCTTTCGAAGCTGGTGCATAGCAAAAAAAAAGATGTGACAACGGTGATAACTGACAAAAAGGAGGTGATGTGTGCAATAAATGTAGAGAGAGGTGGCGTTTCATCTGTTTTCCCGATTTTTTTTTCGAGGGAAATGATATGGATTGTCACTCTTTTTATCAGGTTTTCACTTGGAGACAGTTATGGAGCAGCAAAAGAGAATAAATATGGATATTTTCTCTCTCATTTTCACGGGAAACGCGTCCTCCCAATTCCACTCCATTTCCTGTCTGATCCTTCTCTCTGTTTACACAGAACTGGGAAACAATGGAAGGAAAAGTAATAATAATAATAATAATAGAATGGCACACACACACACGTGTTTACACAGCATTATATTAGTATTTTCTTATGTGATCTTCTTTTGTAACAAGTTTTCCACTCTCGTTTTCAAGCTCAAGCTTAAAGAAGGGATTTCTGGAGCAGCTCACAAGGAGGAATGAATATATATGTGTGTTTTCTATTATTCTCCTCTCGTGAATTTGTCCTCGTCCTGAGCATTTCCAAATATTGGAATTGTGGAGATGTAGTCAGGCTCACACACACCTAAAAAGTTTTGAAAACTAGGAAACATCATTTTCAACTACACAGTACTTATCATTTTCAGGAGCACGGGCGCTGAATCCGGTTCCATTTTTTTATGCAGCAAGGAAAACCAAATACACACACGAAATGAGCGAAACACAACTCTTCCCATTTTCAACTGAGTAGAATGGAGACGGTATAGTGAAGATGTGATGTGGTAAAAAAACGAAATGTAGAACCATTTTGTTTTCATTTGCACCCATGTCATGTCACTCGTCATTATTAAACGGACGGAAACTCACAGTTTCGGTTTTCTCGGTGTGAATGAATGGATCGGAGCGAAGCAACAAGAGTTGACAGCCACAACAAAATAGTGAGTTTCCTGGCGCAGCAGTCAAAATGGGAAGTGTTGTTTTCTGTGTGTGTGTGTTCTCGGGAATGAAATGAATTCTGAACAAAATTCTGATATGCCAAAACAGCATCCGTGTTTCCCGACTATCACGGTTATCATCGTCACCACCGCAGAAGAGACGTAAATTTTCACGGAGTTTGACAGAAAGCGTTGTCATCATCATCATAGTTGTGTGTATATGAGAGAAGGTAAAATGAACAGCTCTTTTCCGTAATGTTTTCCGACGAATTCATTTCCTGTTTTTTTTTCTTCTAAAAAAAAGAAATATGTTTTCCAGAAATGGAGACGAGCTTTGTTCTCAAGAAAAAAAAATAGATTCTTTATTTCCTTTTTTAAAGCAATGAAGGAAATTTGGGAGGAAGAATGGTACATTTGCTAATGTAAATGAGAAGTATTCAAGTGTTTCTCTCGAGGAAGCATTCATCTTGTTTTTTTTTCTAGAAAAAAATATCTGTCACTAAAAATATAACTTCTTCGTTGTTTTTTAAGTGGAGCATTTGAAGATTTGAAAGGCTTTGAAACATATTTAAATTAGAGTGATGTCTGAAAAGTCTTATCAATGAAGAGTACGTCATGAAACATTTCCCAAAAATCAAATGAACATGCGCCCGAGCAAAACCTTCCTGTGGTTCTCCTCTCTTCCAATTTAATAAACTGAGAAATTTTTAATGACTTGTTTTCTCCGTGGAACACTTCCTTCTATGATGTGTACAGATACCCCGGCACACATAAAGTTTTCACTTAACTATGCACACGAATAGGAAAACCGTCTCTCTTGATGAAAACAGTGAAAATGGTGTGGCAAACAAGAGAGATTTTTTTTTTCAAGGTAACCACAACACAAGAGCAACCACGATCATCATCTCCACCAAGGATCAAAAGGCAAGGTCCCTCTCATGGGAATATTCTCTTTTTTTAGTTAGTAAAGCTCTCTGTGGGTTTTTCTCCATTCCAAGAATATCTTTTTTTTTGTTTCGTGGTCGCACTCTTCATTAGTGTTCTTCCCGAGAAAAAAAGGAGATGATGGTGATTAAACAAATAGCACTTCAACATTTTTGTGCTAGCAAAATTATTCATAAATATGGACGAACTTGGGAAGACTAACCTTAACCTCCATTTTTTTACTGTCCCTATATATTTTTCCACCTTTATTTGTGTATTGTGTCCAAAAATAAGAAGTAGACGGAGGGAAAAAATAAACTTTTATTTTTGGAAGAAAAAAAACTAGTTGCTTCTTTTTTTCCTTGTTGTACAGCACCATTAAAAATGTCAGCTTGGGGGAAAAGAAGGTTAAGTACAAAGTGCACTAACATCACAGAAGATACATACATCCTAAACTTTCCCGGTGTGATGTGAGGTTAAGGCTAATGTATTATTTTTAAGAAGTGCCAGCTATTTTTTTCTCCTTCTCATTCATTGCTTCTGTGTGGAAGGAAGACTACTATGAAGAGGACACCAAAGTCCCCAAAGTACCATCCACTTAGTTAGCTCTCACTCACTTGGTCGCCATCAGTCAGACCGGAGAAAAAAAATAAAGGAGCAACTTTTCCCCTTAAGTGAAACTGTCTCTCTTTCTCACTCGGAAACTTCTCTTCATTCTTGTCTTTCTTTTTTAAAGAAAGAAAAAAAACCTGGTTCAAGGAGATAGTTACTATTACTGATCCTATCATCCGTTTTCAGCGGGAGTGTCTTGGTATATACATATATCTCTCGTGATGGAGCACGGACAAGACATCCATATTATGGACACAGTTGGTATGTACAATGTGCGTCTAGGTAAGAACCAGTCTGGACGGAGCACGTAACCACATAATGTGCCAAGAAATGGTGCGTTCTTTTTTGTGTCTGTGTGTGCGCCATAGTCTACCTAAAAATTAAGTGGGAGCAGTTGCTAAGATTTCTTTTCCTTTTTTTTAAACAAAGTTGGTTCGTGGTGGTGGAAAAGCTTGTGGTGGTAATGCATATTATATGTATCCTCCGGTCAAGAAAAATTATCGTGAACTTGGGAGCCACTTCTTTTGTTCCTAAATATTTTACTTACCCAGCATGAAAGTGAGAAGATGGAGGGAGGAAATAGAGAAAGAAGTGAAAGGAGATACCTTTTCTTTGTAATATGTGTGCATAAAGTCAGTGCTATATCTTTTTCAACTTGAGAGAAAAAAAATGTTGAGAAAAGGGAAAATATCTTCCCTCAAGGAATAAATAGACGCGAGCAAAACCGACTTCCGGCATCTCGAAGAGGAGTGTTCCCTCCAGGAGAAAAGTATCTTTTGTGGAGCATTGTAAACAAAAAATATACGATGATGCCTTTTGTTTTTTCGAGTAAAATGATGGTGGTGGCGATGATGACATTTTAAACAAAGTTGGTTTGTGGTGGTGGAAAAGCTTGTGGTGGTAATGCATATTATATGTATCCTCCGGTCAAGAAAAATTATCGTGAACTTGGGAGCCACTTCTTTTTTTCCTAAATATTTTACTTACCCAGCATGAAAGTGAGAAGATGGAGGGAGGAAATAGTGAAAGAAGTGAAAGGAGATACCTTGTTTTGTAATATGTGTGCATAAAGTCAGTGCTATATCTTTTTCAAGTTGAGAGAAAAAAATGTTGAGAAAAGGGAAAATATCTTCCCTCAAGGAATAAATAGACGCGAGCAAAACCGACTTCCGGCATCTCTAAGAGGAGTGTTCCCTCCAGGAAAAAAGTATCTTTTGTGGAGCATTGTAAACAAAAAATATACGATGATGCCTTTTGTTTTTCGAGTAAAATGATAGTGGTGGCGATGATGACGATGAGGATGTAGAAAGTTGGATAGTTTTCCTTGCGATTTTGAGGTTTGATTTTCAGGAAATGAAATTTTCGTTGAAAACTGTTTGCGGGGAAAAGAAGTAACGAAGGAACGGGAGTATAGAGAAGTGATAAAGACAAAAGAAGGCAGTAACTTTGGACTGCGCATTCTTGTACATTGTTTTGGTGGAGGCAAGGTGTGTGCACGAAGATGATATGAAAATTCTTAAGAAAAGTAATCCCAGAATTCTCGTGGTTTTACTAAAAGCATTTTTGTTCACGTGTCTCCAAAATATTGAAGAGAATATAAGTTTGCTAGAAAGACAATTTCTTGGTGCACAGTGTGCTAGGTTTAGCGGCCGCACAAAATATTATTTAAAGAGTAAATGTAATTTTGCATAAAGGTATCATCCGAGATGACGTGGAAAAAGTCAGTGTGAATATTGCCGTCTAATTGAATACAATGCACCATGTATGTCGACCTGTGGGATCTGTTGAGAAATACCACCCAATACTTGTCTCTCAAATCTGTCCACAAAATTAGCCCATAAATGTCATTGTACGAGTGTGAGAAATATCGACGCCGTAACTTTCATTTGCTACTGCATCTTGGATCAGGAAAAACAGAGATATGATTGTTTGGAGCGGACCAAAATTATGTTTGGGTGGTTAGCCGTTCAATATTTTTAACGAGAGTAGGGTAGATTGTGTACTTAGATTACACCCTCTCAAGTTGGAAAGCGATTTCAATTTGAATTTTGTTCATTGGACAAAATAGCTTGAATCTAGAAATTCAAGGTTCCACCAAACTGCATGATTTTGAATAGGTGTGCTTATTTCTTGTAAAAGCCATCAAAATTTGTCTTCTGTTGAAAAGAAAAATAATAGCACAGCCCTGCGTGACGTATTTTCCATTGTTTATTTGTCTCCACTCTTCATAAAAACTCCTTCGGCTGCAACTTTCCCTTTTCGAGTAATGGTAAAAAAAATTCCAGGTTGTATTTTTTATCACTANCACTCTTCATACCAACTCCTTCGGCTGCAACTTTCCCTTTTCGAGTAATGGTAAAAAAAATTCCAGGTTGTATTTTTTATCACTACCCATTTGGCGCTCACTTTCCTGTGAAGATCAATGTGCACATTAAATAACATTGTTATGCGGAATGCACCGGGAGAGAAAATGAAGTTGAGGAATAAAACATAGCATTTTATTCATCACAGTCATTTGCATTCCACTTTTTCCTGGACTGTGCTATGCTGTTGTCTCCAGATTACCAAAAAACTACAACTTTTTTTTACTACTGCACAGACCAAACTAGTTGGAAAATGTCAGAAAGAAGAGCCGTCAAATTATCATCAACTTTTTTTCCAAGTCTAAAAAAATTGTTCATGTGGTTGTGTACTCCTGGTTCCATGTCTCCATTATATATTTTACTTGAAGACAAAAAATGAAGGACTCGCATGCGGAAGCAGTAGTGGCAAGATTATTATGGCAGTAGCTCCTATCCATCTTCAGAGCAAAAATAAAAGTAATATCCATTCATTGCACTTGAGCAGGCAACCTTTTCATAAATGAGGAAGAACAGAAAAAAAGTATATCTTTTATGAAACGAATATTTCCCTTCTGTTTCCCAACCCCAACTTGAGAAAAAAATTCCTCTTTCTTGTGACAAAAAAATATGTGAAACTGTTCTTCTCCTTTCGTGAAAGGAGGCGGACGGGAGAGAAGGAAAATGAAAGAAAGTATTGTTGGAAAAATATAAAGGGGAATGGAATGTATATATCATCGCTCCAGCTATATTTTTTGTTCATATTATACTTCGGGAAAAAATATAATATGCGTGTGTGTGTGTGCACAGAGCTGAGTGAAAGCAAGTGAGCCACACGGACAAAACCAAAGGGAAAAAACACACACACACACAAGGAACTTGGTTATTATGAAGTTTATTCGTGATTCTCTTCAGATTTTTCTCCGCTCCTTTTCANACACACACAAGGAACTTGGTTATTATGAAGTTTATTCGTGATTCTCTTCAGATTTTTCTCCGCTCCTTTTCATTTTCTAGTTCATGGAGCCATGCAGATGGCAAGCAACTGGAGTCGTGGCACCAACCAACCAACAAAAAAAAACGAGTCTAGTAATAAAACCAGTCGTGGTTGCAAAAAAAAGTCTGCTGCTGGTGAGGAAAGGACCACGTACATTTTTCTTCAGCAATGCAGTCTATGTGTTTTTATAAAGTTTATATATTATGGACATATATATATACCACTTGTGCTCTTTTTTGTGCACAAAGAAGTAATATAATATTATGGCCGTGTGGTATAAAACGTTGAAAAAAAATTGTTGACCATGCATGTCAGCTTGAAGTGGTCGTAGGCAGGCTGGAATGGTGCACTCCGGGAAAAAATATCGTCGTCCATTTGTAGACGTGTCCGTAGGCAAATTTATGAGGGGAAGAAAGTAGGTGCTTTCATTTTACTCAAATCTGAGTGGACAATGCGAAAAAAAATCTCGAACATGAAAAATTCTTCGCACAATGTATTCCTCCAATATGGTATGCTGGACAAGAAAAGGAAGTATAGAACTATTTTTTACAAGCTGCAGGAATGCAAGGGAAAATATATTAGGTACACACATTTTGTTGTTTTCCTTGTTACCTACCACCTTCATTTATCAGAGTGGTCAAATCCTGCATGCTGGACAAGAAAAGGAAGTATAGAACTATTTTTTTACAAGCTGCAGGAATGCAAGGGAAAATATATTAGGTACACACATTTTGTTGTTTTCCTTGTTACCTACCACCTTCATTTATCAGAGTGGACAAAGCCTGCTCGCTCCTATTAAATGAGAAACGAGAAGGAAATGGCAAAAAAAAGTGATTTGTGTGCAAAAAATCTTTTTTATGCTCCTTTTTCTCTCAAATTAGAAATCCATATTTTGCATAGTATGATTTGGAAGGCGCGAAAGTGTGCATTAAATTTTTTCCCCATTAAAATAAAATAAAAAGGGCTTGAAAGTAAATTGGCTTATTTTTTTATTTCCTTTGAAACTAACTAGATTACAATTCTGCTGCATAGATGTTTCCATTATTTTTTTAAAAAAATATCTAGGTTACTTTTCCTCAATGCCTCTCACTCACTATCTTCTTGGCCCAGATAAGGCTACTCGCTTCGACAAAAAAATTGCACACACACACACTTGTTAAAAGAACATAAAAAAGTACAAAGGAGAGCCCATATTACACAGAGTATCTCTCCGTCTTGCCAAAAAGAAATCTAGATATATTTTTTTTCCAAAAAGGAGAAATCCAGTCAGCATCTTTTTTTTCTCGCTCTCTATAAAATTGCTGCTCAGAAAAAAAAATCGAATCCAGTTTTTTTATAACCCTTTTTTATACTGCGGAGAGCAACGCTTTATGCAGCCGACACGTACTTAAGTGCTACTTCGTAAGTATATAGAACCCAGTTTTTTTCTGAAGAAAAAAGATCGGATTTTGATATTTTTGCTTTGTGTGTACAAAAAAAAGTGTGGAACGAAATACGTGTGGCTGATATCCACATAAGCACACCGCAAAAGGAAAAAAGTACGGATAAACACAGTGTGTCCATAAAAAGGAGTATGGAAGTGAATGATAGTTTTCTTTCCTTTTTTTCTTGAGTAAAAAAAAAAGAGAACAAGTTCTTTCTTTGCGGTTTCTTGATGGTATGGAAATCCCGTGTTTTCCTTGTTTCGTACTACTTTCTTTCCTCTTATCTTCCTTCAAAGAAAGAGAGAGAAAATATATATCCTTTTAGATTTGCAAAGGTCACTGCTCACGCCAGCGTATGAGGTTGCACTGTAATACATTATCTGAGAAGTTCTTATTTTATCCTCACTTTTCGTTCGCACCAAGGAGGCTTGACAATTTTTTTCTTATCTCACTTTTTTCCCTGCCCTTTTTACTACTTTTTCTTCTGGGATGATAACATCTAACCTAAAAAATATTCAAAACTCGGCTTTTCTCCGAGAGAAGTAGGAGACAGTTTTTTTTTGCAAAAAAAAGACACGTTCAGGAATAAAAAGGAGCGTATATCTGAACAAGTTTTTTTGTACTTGTGTGATCTTTTATTTTTCGTAGATTTTTAGTGGTGACTTTGTGTGTTATCTATCTCAAAATTTTTTGTTACATGAGAGAGAGGAAAAGTTCATTGGATTGTGGTTTCCATTTGAAATGTGGTCTCGGTCGTGTGGTGCTTCAGATGTGGAAAGAAATTAGATTTGACTCTGTGAATCCAAAGTAGCTAGTTCCAAAATAAAATACATGGAATCTCAGATTGAAATGTAATGAGGTCAAGGAAGAATTCGTTGAAAGGAGAGCTTTTTCTTAGGTAGTGCGAAGATCTACCGAATGGCTAACGACGGTGTGCTCCCTAGCACAATATATTCAAGATAAGTTCTTATCATGCTCAATCAACGGACTATGATGGATGGTTCGGTAAACTTGGGTTAGTTACTGATGAAATAATTTTTGTCAAAAGTCAGTTCTCACCAATCATAACCAACCATACGAGATAATGAAAGTTTTTACATCTATGAAATTATTATTGTCATTGTGTCCAATAATTATTTAAGTGGCGTCGAACTCTAAACATTATAACTTCTGCTGTCATCTTCTATTCTAATTTTTTTAGAAATTTTGGGGGATGTCGCAAAGCCGGGGGCCTTCCTCTAGTCTCCATAATCATAATTGTGGCAGTGTGCCTAGGAAAGAGCTCTTATTTCTTATTTCTTATTTCTTCTTTCAATTTGAAGCTTTTCCCCATATCTCCTTTCGGTTTAATTCCAGAACGAAAACTGGAACTGTCTGGCACTGTCACGGAATGACACTTGTATATAGACCTCTCATGTATGGAAGCAAGCCTTATCATAAAAAAGAGAGAAACACTCCTATAATTTTGAAGGAATGAGAGCCACTCATTAGAAGGAACAGTTTCATCCGGATTATCAAACAAAAGATAGGCTTTCTACCTCCAACAACAAAATTGTGTCTCGTCTCTGCTCTCCAGACTGAGAATGGAGGTCAGGGAAAAAAAGAGAGACACCACAAAAGGCGTAACCATTTCCCACTCCTCTTCTGCTCCTGACTCGGAACAGGAGTGTCTTTTTTTCGTTATCCTTCACAGACAAGGGAGACTAGCTTGAGACATGTTTTTGCAAAAATTATGGAGTTACCCTACAACCATATTTTTTTTCCTCCACGGCATCATCATCCTCATCAACCTTAACATCCAACCATTTTCCCGAGAAAGAGGATGAGACAGAAAAGGATAAGTACATACTTCCCCGGAACTCCAGAGAAAACTACCTCTTCACACATAAACATTTCAGAAAAAGTGAAACACAAAAAGGTAGGTGTTCCACATACAAACTATTTTCTCTATCTAATTTTCAAACTCAGCCTTTCGAATGTTTTTATCTATTTTTTGAAAAAAAAAATGGGATCTGGGTTATCATGCACACACGCCTACCAGTAAACAAATACCAAAATAATATTAGATAAACAAGAACGAGACAAAAAAACAATTTTTGCTCAAGTATACCTTAGATAAGAGAAGAAAAATATTTAATAATAAAGTTTACTCTTAGATATGTACATACATATTGTGCAATATTTGGTTCAATATAGTGTCACATCACTGCGCTCCACAGTGAGCCATAAATACACGTTCAGTTACAGTATTATTATTATTATTGTCCTCCTTCTTCTTGTCGTCTCTTTTCTCTAAAAATAAGGGAGCAAAGTGAAGCCGAAGGAGAGAGAAGGAAAGGATTCGAGTGAAATTTTTTTTTTGAAGACGAGAAGGCAGGAGAAAAGGGTTTTACTGACAAAACCCGTTTTATAGCTGAACATGTCAGCTTTTTTGTGTCTGCTTCAAGGATGCTGAGAAGAGGAAGTGTCTAACATTGGAAGGGTAAAATGTCAGAATCATCTTTCTACCATAAAATTATATGATTATAATAAAGCTCAATATTTCGCTACTCAGCGGAGAAAATATAAATTTATTTTGTTTCCAGACTTGAGCTAAAAAAACAAGGACAACAGACGACTATAAATATTTTTGGTTTTAGCTGGGTGGGATCTTCTAATATGCACACAAGTTTTTTTATTATTCTTATCACTATAATATATGTGCATGCATATCTACACTATGTCTACTATGATATATAAAATATTGTATAGTACCTTCTGTAAGTATATTTTTTGTTGACTTTTATTTTATTTTTTTGGTAAGAAGACAGCTTACGAGGTTCGTTTTTTTATTTGGGTTCACTTTCATTTTTTATTATTATTTTGAGTATTACACGAGGAACACTCCTTTTTGGTTGATGTTGACGTGACTGATGCTATTTCTTCTTCTTATGTAAAGCATTTTTTATTGTGATGCGACGACGCTCCACAATAAACATCGTATCATCATCGTCAGCAGCAGCAGCAGCATCACAGATGCCACCCAACCACGAGAATGAGAAAGGAATAAAAAAGTATCTTTTTTTTCTTGCTCAAAAAAAGGGTTTAACTTTTTTCTCTCTCTCTGACTGTTGACTGCTGTTTCTCTGCTTTCCTTCATTTTCTTGCAGATTTTTTTTGTGCAATGTTTAAGTACCACCACACCAAGGCATAATGGAGCTGGAGCTACACTAGAAAAAAAAAACTTTCTCCTTTTTTATTCATTCTCACCCTCGTTCTTGCTTCGTAACTTTTGTTGAGATTTTTTTTGTGCTTCCTTTTTTTCTCTTTTAGTTTGGTGTTCAGAGGAAAAACCATGTCATTTTTCGTAGGCCAAAAAATGGAGCTATATGTAGCCTTGCTCCTCTTTTTTTCTAACATGATTATAACATGTGTAATGTAATATTTATGGAGACAATTTTTTTGCACACAAGGTTCTATCTAAAAGCCATTAGTTTTTTCCACTTGACGGAATATGCAAGAAAAATGTGAGCACACTTAAGGTGTTTTTTGTTGTTGTTGTTGTGATGTTCCTGCTTGCTGCTACTTTTGGTGATGTCGATTTGAATGGTTTGCGCAGGAGAGGCTGACACGAAAATGATGATGATGATGACATGACAAGATTTTTTTTATATGTGAAGATGATGTCGTCGGTAAAACTGATGCTTCCTCACCAAAATAAGAAGAAAATTTTCTTTGGCGAAAAAAATGCTGTAATAGAATATTGTTGTCGCTCAAGTTCCTTTTATGATGGGTTGTATCATGTGAGCATGTAAAACCCATCATCAAATATATCCTTCAAGATTTTTTTTAAAGCTGAAGAGCGGTGAAATGGAGGAAAAGAATGGGAAAATATAAAGTCTCAAGAAAAAAAATTTTCCTATACAATTTGCACTCGCAAACAAGGATTTCTTCGTGTATTCCATTCAAAAAATTCGGAAGATTGCATGAAACAGAAAATATCATGTTGTCATCCTTTCCTCACGAAACGTGAACTGTACCCACACGTGCTCATTTCTCCGAAGTGGAATTTACTTTTTTTTATAATACTTCCTTATTACTTTAAAAATATATACACAAGCAAAGGTTATTGTAAGTTTCTTTGAAACTCGTACATTGTTATCATAGCGGACGTAACATTATGTGGTGTACCACTGTGAAGAAAAGTGTCTTTTTTATTATACAAGTCTACTCCATATTATTCAGCCGGAGGATGGAGAAAAAATGTATCCATAAATTTATTCTGAAGGATTTAGCTGGAAGCAATGAATATGAGCGAGAGAATATGAGTCTCGCGGTGAATGCAAAACCTTCGTCTTCTTAACTTGCGAAAATTCCAGTGGAAACTTGAAATGGAGCATTTTATCTCTTCTCAGACATTACACAAAATATTTTATGGAGCATGCAGAAAAGTGTCTGTGTTTGAGAAGGTGGTAGGTACACTCTTGTTTATAAAAGGGTTCTGCAAATTTCATAAAGCTTGCCTTTGTGGTCACACCACCAAACTTAATTCTTCACATTTTATCATTCTTGTGTGAGTGCAAACGTTTGTTTTTTGAATGGTCTCCACGTTGCAAAAAATGTATGCTACACGTTTGTTGGACAAGGTGACAGATGAGCGGAAATTGTGTGTCGGAATAGCCGAAGTCGGAGAATATCATGATGGAAGGATTTTACGAAAGACAAAATTAAAGATGGTTCTTTCCTTGAGGAATTTAATTTTTGCATCAAGGATAACGTTTCTGGACAAGACAAGCAGGAAAGATATCATATAAAAGTTTGAAAAAAATTATAAAAGTGAAGATAAATATGGATAGGAAGACGTAGGAAGTTTGTGTAACAAAGAAATAAAATGAGTGACAGATGAGCGGAAATTGTGTGTCGGAAGAAGTCGGAGAATATCATGATGGAAGGATTTTACGAAAGACAAATCAAAGATGGTTCTTTCCTTGAGAAATTTAATTTTTGCATCAAGGATAACGTTTCTGGACAAGACAAGCAGGAAAGATATCATATGAAAGTTTGAAAAAAATTATAAAAGTGAAGATAAATATGGATACGAAGACGTAGGACATAAAGTTTGTGTAACAAAGAAATAAAATGAATTCTCATCTTTATATGGACGCACATATTTGGGTCAATTACTTGAAAAATGGAGGGCACAGACAGAGGAAACGATTCCTTGAGAGAGAAAATGGCACTTGATTCTGATTGCAAGTCGTAAAGTTTCCGGTTGTAAAAAGATTGTATTCTGATTCCGATAAAATGAGCAAGTTTTTATTGTTTTGGCAGAGCTTCATAAAGTCAAGGAAACTCCGCCAGAAGGGAAGCATTGATCAGACGGAAATGTTCTACCATATCCTGATCTCAAGTGTCTGTGTTTGCAATATTTTGGGATAAAACTAAAAATAAAAGTAATTTCTTCTAAATGTTATTCTCATTTAATTAGTCTTTGATAGTAATAATTAATACTGAGAAGCCAGAAGAAAATTAAGGAGACCTGGTTGAAATTATAGGAATGCACTTGTAGTGTTCCAAGGAAGAATAATAAATAGGAAAATGATGGCGTCCACTTGTAGACACATGCTCCATAAATATTTCAGGAAGAAAAAGCTCCCTTCCTTCTCCACAACCTACTTCTTCATAATCTTGAGCTTAAGATGCTCAGCAAAAAATAGGTATAGAAGACTAGTCCCTTTTTGGAAACAAAAATATCACGACATTTATCCAGGAAGTCGGTATATGTACAACAAAGTTTGAGAAGGGGTAAAACTGGAACATGAGCAAGTTCCTTTCCTCCTTCGTAGTAGTGCATGTCGTAACACACGTTACACATTAGCTCCATATATCATACTATAGATATTATAGAAATTATTACTAATGTCCAAAAAAAGAATATTTATAAAATCCTCCATCCTTCTCTGTTCGCACACAATGTAACATTGTGGACAGAAAAAAAGTAGAAAGAAAGGAAGAAGGGAGCTGAGAGGAGAAAAAGGATAAAGAAGGAAATGCTTTTACTTATTTTTAGAGCTACTTTAATACCTACCGCTAAAATATACGACGCAGAGTCGGAGAAGTTCGCCTTTTTCTTTTGCCATCTCAGCTTTTAAAGTTTTTCGCGATGATGATGGCGACGATGATGAGGAGGAGGAGGAGGATATGCCAGGCCACACTTTGTACAGCTGTTGCTGATGAAAGCAAATGTGATACTTGACTCTCAAGGCTTGTATGTGTGCGTAGATATATATATGTACTTTCCTCATCATGCTTTCCCCGCATGCCTGATAACCCACTGTGTGGTTGCTTCCAGGAATTTTTTCCCTTTTTTGCATTTTTCAAACACTAAAATCCTTTTTTCGGAGAGAACATGAGAATATTCAAGCAATATTTTTTTTACTTTGTTTTCTACATTAATTTCTATCTTGATGACTTATCCATCTTAAAAAATGGAAAAACTTTCTTGTATTTACGGAGTCTTAGTTTTTTTTTTCTTAAAAAAAGTTGCAACGCCAGCATTATCCTTCAAGAAAAAACATGTCTCCTTCTGAAAAGAAAGTTACTTTTTTTGGTGTGTGTGAATGGTGGCATGTGAGGGATCCAAGGCCTGATAAAAATGGCATCTTTAAAATAAGCAATTCATCAAAAAAAGGAGTCAGTATGTTACTAGGTTTGTTTACTTTCTATTTTCTCCTTCTTTTCCCAGCCAAGTTGCCAACGAGCGAAAACAAAGTTGGTCTCTTGTGTTATTTCCCGTAAAGCAAGTAATAAAGGGAAATAGTCGATGACGGATGAAAAGTTTTTCTTGCTTCTCACTCAACAAACTCACAGCTTTTTCACTACATCTCCAAAATACATATTCTGGAGCAGGACTGTAGTTTTTTTTGTATTGGCAACAGCTCAGCTCACAAGGAAGAAGTCTAATATATAAACTTGGTTTTGCCTTCTCCCTCCTTTTTTTTATCTTGGAGGAGAAATTGGAGCACAAGTTCAGAGGAAGGATTTTCTAACGAAGAAATATTACGCGTGATCTTCTCAAGTTACCAAACATTTCACTTTGTTGTTTCCTCACAATATATTTTTTTTCTCCGTCTCTTGTGGAACTGAGTGAGTTAGCTATCAACACGTATACACACACGTAGTCATTTCATTTTCACGAACATTCATAACAAAACTGTAATGATAAATAATCCATTTTTTTGGTAAACTTTGTATATAAAAGATAAGATATGTGTAGGGTTTTATATGGCACATGAAAACCCATTACGAAAGATTTTTATCTTTTCAGCAAGAAAAGTTTCGCCTTCCCCTCCTTCTCCTTTTTTTGCTCATTCATTTGAATACATATGTATCATAATAATGTGTCCATATCTATATAGGTGGTCACATTTCATATCGCAAAAAAATGTGTTTTCTCCACCATGCGTTTTTTGCTGCTGCTGTGTGTGCAGTCGTGTCATGGCAGTTGTTGAAATGCGTATTTATTAGGAGCACATTTCACTCCGAAAATGGGGAAAAATGTATTCATATATGACTATGTATCCAAAATGGAAAAGTTAGGGAAATACATTAAACTAGATTAGGGAACATTGCTTATCTGGCAACACGAGAGAAAAAAAAAGTTTTTTTTACTAGAAGCCTTTTTCTAGGCTAACTACATGCACATGTATGTAGTAATATACCAAAAACAGATAGAAGAAAGTTTTTTTTCTCGTGTTCTAACACTTGTTCAAGTTTCACTTTTCCTTACAAGAAATTATATGTACATATAT
>JAHZNF010002097.1:0-10616 GCA_027744215.1 Troglopedetes dispersus
CTGGAACTGATTACTGAATTTTTGGCTTACTCCATTTTGCAATCTTTAAGCTATCCATAAATTAAGCAACCAGATTTGATGAAAGTATGTTTCCTGATAACTATACCAGCATTTAGTAACCAAACCAATCAACAATGATGATTAGGTATGTTTGCGACGGAATTAAGACTTTTTGCACAACTCAAATTAAAGAAACAAAAAAAAATCAAATTACCCATCTAATACGTGACATCCTCTCCGTAGTTTCATGTCCATTCCACAAAGAACTTTGGCATTTTCCATTAACAACAAACCAGAAAAAATGTACTTTTATTAGAAAATACTAAGGCTTTCCAGTAGTAATCTTGTGTTTAATCACTTTTAAAGAAAGAGCAGTTTTTACTGATCTTGATAGCACCGTGTAATAATAACAAAGGAGCGAAATTTCGAAATATCACTTTCACAGTCACAAGGTGAATCATCTCATAGACTTTGAAAACCAGACTGACTGCCTCAACGATGTCCTCATCTCCAACTCATTGTCATACCATCCAACTTTATCAGGAAAAAAATCCTTTTTTTCCTACTCGTTACTGGCAAACTAGCGTTAAAAATCTCCACAGGTAATTCGATCTCAACGTTAATGTCCAATACATGGATTGCCAGTAGTAGATACACTTACATTACTCAAAGTGCATAGAACCATGTCATTAATTGTTACAATGGAGTAGGGAACGTTTTTTCTTCAGTTTTTACATTTTTAAAATCATCATTCAGATTGGTAACTGTATTTCATGTAAAAATCCCTTCAGTTTAATACGTATCCCTTCTCTCATTCTCTTTTTTATCGCGGTACTTGTGGGCACATTATGTGGTCAGTGTGCAACACTGAGAGGCAAGGGAAGATGCACTATACCCAGTGTTCACATTATTACGAGCGTTAGTTCATTGTCATTTAGAATTCCAGGACACCAGAGGATTCATCGTGAAAACTGAAACGAATAAATCATAAAAAAATTAATGAAAAAAAAAACTTTCATGCGAGATAAACATCACTTGCATATTATTCGAGTCAAAAAGGAAAAAGCATTCGGCTACGTCCAATTTTACGAGTACATATTTATAGAAGGCTACGATGGAGTGCATGCTTGAAAGCATTTCTGTGTGGAATCATAAAATCTGCTCCGCAGTAGTTGATCCTTATGTTGTATAGATACGTGATGATAGTCACTATTGTCGACTCCTTTCATACTGTTTTTTTTGCTAATAAACATAAAAATTCAGTTGCACAGGGTAAATACTTTCATCATAATAAAATAGTGGGAAAAATAATCCAAAATTCATTTCACACAAATGCAATAAACATGATCGGAAGTTGGTGTACAATTTTGTTGTGTCCACACTCCTCAACACAGAAGCTTGGCTTGCTTGATTTTTCCAAAGAATACAGAATACACGTGTGTACATATTACTACATACAATAATAATTTTGGTTGGTTGCTTATAGAGTGATTCATTAATGGTAAAAAAGTGTGTGATGATTTCATGAAGAGTACATGAAGGCGGTAGACATAATTTGATAACATGTGTTTGGTGCTTAAACTCGGAAATATATATTTTTTTGAAACTTGACAAACCTTTTATTGTAGCACGAAATATGCACATTATATCAAATGAGGTAGCAAAGTAGACTGTGCACAAATTTCTATTCCATACCCCTGCACATGCATGAATCTAGCATTATACGGAACAATGTAGTTGTGGCTCCATTGTCAACAAACCCGGAAACACCGGAAATTCGATTGGGTGGTGCCGTCGTACCATTTTTTTTATTTTCATGTCAAAACAAAACACATTTATTTGCATTCCAAACTACGTGTGTGAAAACTGTGAAAAGGGTAATCAGCATTTTATGTATGTTTCCGACGTTGGTCAACTTTGGTGAAGCTGCTCAAATTTGATGCTACTAATACATTTGCTAGGATAGCCTGGGGCGAAGTACAGGTACTCTCTCCTCTTCCCTAGTGATCCATGTCCAAGCAAAAATTCTCTCCCTTTACTCATGCAGCAAGACCATAACCGAAACTCACGACAACAACGACATGACCAACATGCAGCATCATCATGATGAATGGAAGTTGAACCGTCGTAGTTGTCATACTTATCATAACTAGTGTCAGGGAGCATAAAACACTATCACACAGAACTCTCTCTTGTCCACACTTCTCTTCCAATCGGACACACTTTTAAAAGAATAAATAAATAGCGCATAAATAACCTGCTCTCGGAATGCAAAATGAATTAAAGTTTACCCTTCGGTTTGAACACTTCTCCTCGTACAAAAACATGAAGTGTACTTTAATGTCAGTGTAATTTGGAAAACTACGTACGTGCTTTTCAAATCTGGTTATAATAGGATTCATGCGTATCGGGTTATGCCTGGCTCATAGGCTACATCACAATTTCAGTATGCTTTACTTTGTTATTTATTGTGCCCGGATTTCAATGATTATTTAAAGCACCTGACATCCGGGCTTGATCTCGTTCTCTCAGCGTTCATGAATTATGATCACCTCTTGCTCATGTGAATGCATTTTAAAGTATCAAGTTTCCACAACCGTAAAATTTATCACGATTGCTAAATTTCAAACAAGACAGATTTGCAAGGCTAAAAATATTTTCAGTTTCCTATTGATCTTGAATTGGTTCTCTCGTTCTGCTGGTCGTTACGCTGTATTTTGTGGTAGAATAGAAACTGGGTATTTGCGACGATTGGCTTTGTAGCAAGCCAGTTCAAATAATTTGACACAAAAAATCGTGTTCAACATTCATTATACCGGGTCCACAGCTTCTGTTGCGATTTCCACATTCAATCATAATAGACAAATCTCTAATGAGGCAGATAGCAATAAGGAACTCCAAACTACAACAATTATTTTGCCGCGATGATACCACATGCAGCCTTTTAAATCTGTAATGAACAGAATTGTGGACAAGTATGCAATTGTCCGTGGAACTGATTCGCATTTAAAAAGGTGTGGGACAAAACGTGCCGAAGGACAATGTCATTGACAATACAAAACATATCGTGATAAAACTATTTTTAGAAATAAATACTCGGTTTGAACACTTCTCCTCGTACAAAAACATGAAGTGTACTTTAATGTCAGTGTAATTTGGAAAACTACGTACGTGCTTTTCAAATCTGGTTATAATAGGTTCATGCGTATCGGAGTCCGTGGAACTGATTCGCATTTTAAAAAGGTGTGGGACAAAACGTGCCGAAGGACAATGTCATTGACAATACAAAACATATCGTGATAAAACTATTTTTAGAAATAAATACATGGGATTTAGTCTTTTTGGTAGGGCTACCATTTCATTCCAGCCATTTAGTAAATTTTCTAGTTAAGCAAAATGATTGTGTGTTACATGTGTATTATTAGTAGTGAGGACCTTGTATCAGCATCATAACGTCATTCTCAGCCAGTTCCATGTGCAAAATAAAAGGCTTCTCCAAAATTTGAATTATAGACCACTACCAAAAAAATCAGAGCAGTGGTTGATGGTTGATTCGAACAATGAGATTTAGACGACTCTTAGTTTTGTTATGTGCTATATGAATGTTTTTCATACGTGTTTAATTAGTTCTAGAGTAAGAATTGCGCATATTATATATTTCTAGTTCACACACATATATACTAGTACATCATGCTAAGCAAATGGCGCACAAATTTCGGAAAAGCTTACTAATGAAAAGTGAAGGGATCTGAATACAGCACAGTAAAAAGGAAAGCTGGATAGAGTACACTAAAGAGCTATGAAACAAATATATTATTCAAATATATTATTCAATTCAAAATCTGGTCTAATCGTGGAGAGTAGTCTCTTTGAATTTTACAACTCATTTACCAGAACCCATGCAAGTACAATCGGAACCGGAGTTACATATATCTAACCTCGGGACAGCAGGAGAAAATGTGGGGAGCAATGTCAGGTTTACCAAAGTGTGATAAGTAGCGATTCAACGGACAAATTACTTCCATCACATTCTGCTTCACTATGAATACAGACTATGAATTAGAACTTGGAACTAAACCATAAAAGCATTGCACACCTATTTAATCTCACTAAAATTACTTCATCTGAAAGCCCAGAATGAGGCAAGTAATGAACAGGCCTATTTAATCAAAACGTAGTCACGTTGTAAGTCAGCGTGTGTGGTTTTTCCCTAAACCAACTTGAGTTAATGCGCACAAGCGTTGACATTACTTTCATACACTTTTGCACATGTGTTAATAATAAATAAAGACCTTTCTCTCTTTGACAGCACCACCAAACTACAACAGTGTTCTTGCTCGTGAATCGCACCATTTTTATGTCGCTGATTGAATGTGCACGCGTACCTGCATTAACTAAACTGTGTCGAAATTTCCGCAACTTGATTAACGATTCATATCTCAGCTGTAATTAAATTGTCTAGAGTTCGACTAGCGAATGCCACTGGATTTACATATAATACCTATGGGTGAACACTAAGCAGGAGTCTGATCTACCAAACAAAGAACATATTTTAAAGGCTAAAAACGCGATGGAAAGCTTATGGAAAAAATCAAAGCGTAATCTACTTGGTTTGAGTAATCAACCTAAGTACTTAGGTGCACATTAATTTTGTCGAATCATTATGGTAACAAACAGAATTGTAACATCACCTTCCATATTGTCAATTTTTCCTGTTTTCACCAACTAATTATAGTTCCAAAATATATAATTTGCTAACGAACTACATTCAGAATTGATTACTCTACAGATCTGCTTGCTAGTGAATTCATTTGAAACTTTGGTTCATAATTGTTTTATGAAAATGCTTGTAAAAATATTAGGACATGAGAATTAGTAACACGCCCAGGGGTTCGCAGAATTATTAAGGGTAGCATTGGTTTGAGTGAGTCGCTTTCAGTTTTTCACAGGTACCTTACAGCAAACTGCAAATCTTCTGCTATGTCCGCAGAACACGTACAAACTATTGTACGCATACTCTCGAGGTGAGTCAGGTAAGATTTTACTTTTTATCCTCTCTCTGAGGGGAATGTTAAACCAGGATTCACCTAATAGACCTACACACCTCATGTGTTGAAACCTGTAAGCCGATTTGGAAGATAACGTAATTCTTCAATTAACTAGAAGTTTACGAAGAATTAAAAAGTAAAACAACTAGTTTTACCAACTTGTTTTGCATTCCCGGTAAATATTTTAACAATTTATTGTGGTACGTAGTTGTAAGTTCATCAGAATGAAAGTCTTACAATAAAGATAATAGTTTTTTAGAAATCAGAAGTCCGTCTGGGAAATCACCAGAATTTCCGGATTGGTATAATATATGTGCATTACAACATTGCTCTATTTGGACCAATAAAATGATTCGGTATCGATTTTCAAATGGAACCTTAATTTTTATTTTGAATCGAGAATAGCCACTAGCTTCAGAGCTTTTATACCTTTCCCTGTCCTCGTCTCATCGACGTCGTGCGCGAAATCGGCTATGAAATTTTACAGTTCATTGTTTGTATGTGCATACTACCAAGAATACATTAGCTTTTCAAGGAAGCTGATCACGACAAATAAAAAAACACGGGCTTCACCGAAGTTTAATCTGTAGCGTTCAGCTGGAAGCAGTATCTCTTACAAAGTTCGTTCATGTGTCAATTATAGCTGCTATTTTGATGCGGACATTCATGGAACGATGGTTTCTTCATCAAATGTTCGAATATAATGCATAAAATATTCAATTATGCTCTTCATGGTTGAGATGGGGGCTGGGGTTATGTGCACGCGTGATACTTTAGTTTTATAGTTGCGTATTCTTAATCGTAAAACTCAAGATACGAATTCATTGTGTCTTTTTACATATGAATACAGTTTCTTATTAATATTTTTATGTTTTAAAATTCCGTTTATACTGTCAACTTAAATTCAAGGAGCTAGAAGTATGATATCTATTGAATGCAACCAGTTCATTGCTAATCATTACATATTTATGCGTATGCGGTGGTCCCACTGTCATTTACTGACATAAGTGACGATTCTGTTTACGCGTTCCATTGTTATTCACACTTGTGTTATGCAACTATGTTGTGGTAATCAATAGAGCTAGTTGGTGCAGATAGCCAAAAGTAGATTTAGGTCATTCGGATGAATACGATTTATCTTGCAAAACAAATCATACAAATAGCTATATGTACAAGTAAGCTGTATCTTTGTAAGTAGACAAATATGAGGATTGACTGATGCGCACTGAGTCATCAAAATCATGCTTCTTTTCATTTATGCAATTTCAATGGATCCTGGTATAATTTTAGAAATTACAGTTTGCACATGAGAACATTTTACAGGGATATTTGCTCATACTGTCCATTCCGCAGTGTCATACGGAAACTAGTTAGTTAAAATGAATCTGCCCTTATATTCCACCTTCCCTATATAATAATTTGGAAAATTGTGTAGACAGAGATTTGAATAAATGTGACTCCTCACTTCTGAACTAACTTATCGGAGACCATTACACTTTATTTTTTGGTTCGATGTCGAAGTCATTGCGTAACATGACCATTGTTTGCTATTATTGTTGCTTATGTTCATCAGTTGAAAAAACAAATGAGGTTTAATTTTTTGCATAAAAATCAGCCATTCCATTGTTCACAGAAGAATGAGATGCACTATCACTGTACATGTTGTAAGCAAATGCGTCGTGTCGTGTTGAGCAATGAACCACCGGTGTTTTTTAATAGCAATCCACATTGTTGTTTTGTGTTATTGGAGTCGACTAGACCACGGTATGCTTAAATGTGAACCTGAATAGAATTGGGCTTGAGATTTTGTAGAACTGTTAATTTTATTTTTCATTTTGTACAGTTATGTAGCTTTAAACTTAGAACCTTTAATCTGGTTAGGGAGAAAACATGCATAACTAGCGTGAAGCACTTTCATTTTTACTTTGAAATTGACAGCAGTACATTCTATCCCAATTCTACATTCTTGCCAAATCAACACCAAAATGTGTTTCGTAAAATATAGCCTGTATAATTTAAATTAACAATTTTCTTTAGCAAACATCCATACTATGATTGTTTATGTGTGGACAAAATTTGAATTGCTTACAATTACGCATTGGTATCTTTATTTATGATGCATAGCTTCTACTACAGACCAACTTGGAATCTCCTCCTTGATTACTTCCTCCAGTGCAGCAGCCTTTCCTCCTAAGCTTCTCCTCTGATGTGTGTTCGGTCAGTTGCAATGAATTCCTCATCTCAGCATCTTCCACCAGACTCATTTCCCTGAAACACAGGAATTCAAATCCTTTCACATTTCTTTCTTATCCAATTTGCTTAATTCCTTTGAGTACACGGAGGAGGGTATTAAAGCTTCTTAAAATATCAATTTTTATATTAGAAGCCGGTTTATTACATCAAAGTTGATACATGAATACATACACTTGTACTACACAAGATACCCCGATTTTAAATCTTACCGAATCTTTTGTTATTGATGCATTCTCTCCCATTTAAATACATTCTAAACGAAATTTTGAAACAAACGATGAATATACCATTGTGCAAGATTTACAGGCATTACCATTAAAAATGGGCACTTGGTACACGACATTACTCAACCATCATATAAATAAAATCTTTTCAGACTGTAGCGTAAAAAAAAGTTGATGTGAAGAGGGGAAATTGGAGGAAATGTAACAAAGGCGTAGGTAAAATCGCCCTTTCAAAGCCAATAATCTGTCAATCAGCTTCAAACTTGGTTCAAAGAATAGCATCAGAGAATTCTTTTCAAAGATGTTCAGACTTTGTTTTCAAATAAGGAAATCCAATAACCCAGCATATGCACTTTAGTTAACGCATTTGGATAAGGATAAGCATTGTACACCTTGGATTTATTTGTTGCTGTTCATCCACGACTGATTTAACCCTTCCAAATAATAAATAAGTGCTTGAGGATCACAACTCGCAATAATGCACCACATTTGCTGCAGGTCTGTCTTCTGGTTTGTAGACTCAAAGCATTCTATTTTACCTTTATAAGCGATTATTTGCGCAATGAAGCGGTAACCAGAGAATATTGACGCATGTCCAACCAAAGCCACAAACAAGCCATGGTTATTATTGCTCAGTCAGTCCGATTCAATCAGAAAACTAATGAATACATAAGTACATTCTATGTGTATGGAATGATGGTGGCAATGATGGTAATGAAATTATTGCCAGAAAAAGAAAAAAATTATTACAGACACGCGCCTTTTACAGCCACAGTTTGTTCAGTCGATGCATTTTCCCCCGAATTATAACTATTAAATATATTTCTACAAGAAAGGAAATTGTTCCTATTTTCCTCGCAGCATGTGCTGTTCTGCTCAAAAGGGTTCAAGGAAATAGCTTTCAGGACATTACCATTTTCATAAGCGTCTTTCATAAGATGCATTTATTCAAATAAAGTATGGTGTTTATTATTGCGACTCATTGAACTGTCAGGATTCTGATCAGTCAACTGAATCTAACTCGTGTGGATGTATGACAGACGATTAACAGGCAATATTTATGCAAGCATCTGTTAAAATATACACTTGTCTAAAAAATATACACGAAGAATTTCAATGAAATCTTGTTATTAAACACTAGAGCAAAATCGGAGGCATGCTATTTGAAATAACGGTAACCCATATTTTTTTGCAAACGAGGAACACATCATTAAATATTAAACTGACAGCAATCAAGTAAACACGTATTCATTAAAATATACAATTATTAAGGTTTGAGTATTACTCACTTGGCTAGCATCATTAATGCTTCAAAAACATTGTGCCCAGTCTTTGGCGAAGTTTCCACGAAAATTGCTCCACAATGATTGGCCAATTTTTCTCCATCCGCTTGACTCACGCATAGTCGTTGGTGTTTGTCCTGTCTCAAGTCAACCTTATTGCCGGACAGGACTATAGGAACCTTTCTACCTGCACCTTCCTACAAGTGACAACAGTGTTCGTGTATTTTAGCCCGCATCAGCAGCATTGTCCAAGTCACATTAGCCCAGAAACGTTACCAAGCGTAAAATTCACCTTTTAATTGCATTAACTCTGCACTTCAATAAATTGATTTTGCATTTTAGAGAGAACTGAGCAACGTAACCAGCTTTTCAAACGTTTTTTTTTAAATAATGTAGCGGTAAAATAATCAAGCACGCACTTCCTCTGCAGTTTTTTTTTACTTCACTCGAAAGTCCACGCCTAACAAAAACGATGTAAAAGAATTGTAAATATTGCATGTCAACAGGTTTAACTCCAGTCTACGAGCGACATTCTCATAGATCATTATTACTCTAATATCAGCAGAACATAGGTAGCTTGCTAAAACCAAACACTGCTTTGCATAATGCATTATTGTACAGGAAGATTACGAATAATATTGTTGCGCATTGTCCTGGTTTGTGGTGATATTAATAAAACGCTCAGACGCTCGTGTTAAAAAATCATTGACATGTGTAATTCCTGCTTAGGAGTTTGCAGCAGAAAATATACATACATCGTTCGGACAACTGAAAATATTGAGGAAGGGTTTTTCATTTGGTAGCGATCTTGCGAATGAATCACTTTTCGTCGTTTTCACGGAAATAAAAGTAATCTCGTTTTTTTTGCAGGCAATTATAATGGATAGTGTTATTTAAATAATGAAACGGAAATGCACCGTTATAATGAGTGACCATTTGAACGCTCCCACAAAAAGAGTTCTTGGCATTCATCCAGCCACATTTTCATTCATCATGAAACCGTTTGAGTTGAAAACGAATCATGAATTAGAGCCATAGCTTACTCCCTGTTTTCGATTTAAGTCAACACATTCCTATTACATATTTTAATTTTGAATCATTACTCAAGCTATCGTGCAGTCGCAATGTCAAATAGTATTATCCCGAATCTCTTCAACAAAACATACCTCACTAAATGGACACATACACTTATCAGTGGGCTGGCTAATGCACATGAAAAGAATTTTGTTATAATTCTTGACCTTTCCCTCCAAGCTTTGTTTCTTTCATTCATGGCGAACCAGAAGCATCCGAATTTACCGCAAAAAATAAAGGAATAATGCAAAACTGAGGTAAAAGTATTCCGCTATTACCAATGGTTGAGCTAAGATTTGGTGTGAAGTGTCCATAACAAATACGCTCAATAAAAGTTGTTTTCCCAACAGCCGCATCTCCAGCCAGGATCACTTTGAATGTCCTGTGCGGATAGAATGTAGTTTCTTTCATCGAATCCAGTCCATTCTCACTTTCGTCTTCTGGATGAGTTCCAGCCTTCCGATTTCCCTGCTGACGTCCAGAATTCCCCACACCTCCATTCAATGCCTCATATATATCTCCATCTTCTCCATATTCAAAGCTTCTGTACGTATTTTCGGAAGAGTGATGTCCGCGGTTACGTCTGTACGGAGAGGAGTTGGATTCATCCTTTACACTATTTTCTGCACAGCAGCTGGATCCACTTTTCCCAATACTATTCCCATTTTGCAGTGCAGACCCACATCGATACTTTGACTCTTGATGTGAACCATTGGTGTTGCTAATAATATTGG
>JAHZNF010002098.1:0-52978 GCA_027744215.1 Troglopedetes dispersus
GGCGTGTTGAATGCTGAATGGTGGTAGGATGGGTGCCACTGTGCCACACACAGAGATTTTTGCTTCCCACAATAATAATCTCCCTACGAACGACGACTCTCTCTATCTCTCCGCATTGGACAGGGATATAAACAAGATTTTTTTTTTTCAAAAATTTATGCAGGGTTCACATGCAAAGCGGGATTTCGAGGTATCACTTCAAATTTTTGTGGAAGGGGTAGAGAAAAAAATATATTGAAATCAATACAACCTCCCTGCCTGCCACGATGTATTTTTCAAGAAGTAATTGAGGGTATTTTTTTTAAACAGTTCTCACTTTAGAGATGAGGAAAAAAAGGTTTCTCTTTTTTTCCAGACGGTGAAGGTACTGATTAAACCAATTTTATTTTTGTGATAAAAATGGTCTGAAAAGGGAGTCCACAGATTTACGAGGTTTCTTTATCAAAGTGGTCATTTTTTATTCCTCGGGAAAAAATTGTGGTAAATTAGTAGCGTATCAACTGAGACGTTTGTAAAGGTACACACGGAAAGCTTCGTTTTAACCTTAATTCAATTTTCGAGCTGGACAGATGAAAATCTTAGCAGGTGGTTGTATGTGTTCTGCCAAATTCTTCGGGGAAGAAAATGTTCGACAACGATGCTCATTCAAATTGAGTAAAATGACCATTTCTCACGCAAACCACCGGCCAATCAATATTACATAGTACTACCACTACAGCGTTTATCAGATGTGCCAATAAAAATATGCAAATAAGTGTCGATTCCTACAGGTCACGAAATACCTATATTATTCTTCTACACAAATGGATGTTGTATCGTACTCAAGAAAAAATAAATTTCTGCTCCCTCACACTTCTTCATTCACAAAATTAAGAGGAATATAAAAAAAGGTAAAAAAAACGTGGTAATTAAAATAACTTTGAACATGGTTCTCATACAATAGGACAACATAACTCTGCTAACATTCTTGCACAACCAATAAAACGCAAGTTGTCTACTTGTCTGACAAGAAAGTGTGATTCATACATTTCTGATCAATCACGTTGCTTACCCAAAATATTTTCACGTCAAATTCATTAACAAAAAAATAACTGAAAAAAAATAAGCAAAGAATTGAATCAAGTAATGACACAAGGACGTTATCAAAGAAGTTGCTATATTTATGTTGTTCGATACCATCCTGACGACATTTCTGACAAATAACTTTTTTTTAACGATGGAAATTTATCTGTGGAGAAATTCGCTACTAATTATCCTCCAAGAAAAAGTACCTATTTTTTTCTTTTGCATCATCCTCCTCTATGCGAAGAAATGACCTTATCATAGAAAAAAAAGATGACAGTAATAATAGCGAAAATATTTCGTTCTCAGAAAAATAAATACCCATGTTCCAAAAAACAAACCGGGTGTATCGCATCCGCGCACAAGTGTAGAAAAAAAAGATCAGTTATATAGTTGAGGATGATCTTAGAGAAAAATATCAGCAGCCTCTGAGAAAAAAAACAATTTCTTCTTAGTTGCTTTTACACATTACTCTGAACTAAAAGAAGGATATTTTTTAGGCCCATGAATCATAAATAAGTGAAGGTAGACCTCACTGTTGTGAAAAAAAAAACTGGATAGTTGATCACAAGACATATAAACGAGCCCGTATCCATCCAACAAAGAAAAAAGTGCGATCAGCCTGGCTTGTTTTTACGAAGCCACCAGGGTGAAATGAGAGAGTACGTCGTTCGTAGGGAGATTATTATTGTGGGAAGCAAAAATCTCTGTGTGTGGCACAGTGGCACCCATCCTACCACCATTCAGCATTCAACACGCCAACTCTACTTTTTTCAAGATTTTTTTCTTGGGAAAGAGAAGAAAAAAATGAGAAGTAGAGAAAAGAAAGAACAACATTTCGCCAACATCTTTACCAATTCTGCTTTTTTTGACTAGAGAGTACGTAAAAAAACGGTGGTGGTGGTGGTGGTGGACGGGCGGATGGGAATGTTTTTTAGGAGGACCGGATTTTATCCATACGTGCATTCATCTAGAATGTCGTTCTTGTAGATTCCTTATCGGTGGACCTTGTCTCATCTCTCATTCATTCATTCTCTCATTCATGAAGAAGAAACTTTGCTATGCATTGTTTGAGCATCACTGCGCAGCCAAAAAATAGTTATATAAGAATATATATTTATATGTACAACCTACACAACTATGATAATACACTTTAAAAAGTAGGTACATTCTTGGTATATAGTCTTCTTTGTTTGTGAAGAAGACCGCATACCAAGGAGATATCTGTCGATTTCTGAAAAAAATATTAATATGATTATGCGAGAAAGACACGTCATAACTCACTCCGCTCCACCCTTGTTCAAACGCTTCCTGAAGTCCACACAAACATTCACCGACAGATAATTTACTTGCAACAAGTTGAAGGAAGGAAGGAATATTATGCGTGAGAGGAGAGAGCATTCTTTTGTACACAACTACCTAAATTTTCAAGTTAGTTCAGACTTGAGACCAATCCCGGCAATGGGATGGATGCTCGAGAGACCAGTCAAGGAAATGAATCATAATACCAGAAGAAAAAAGAAACAAAAATTGCTTCCAGTTAAAACAGAGATTCAAACTTTTACAAAGAGGGATTCCTTTCGGTTCGAAGCTACACACATTACCCTACATAGATATACAAGCCACTATAATAAACCAATAACTTAATTATTAATGGGACGAAAAAACATGATTTTATTTTTCGAACGAACCAAAAAATGAATTCGTTATTTATCAACCCACAAAATAATATTGTGGACGTTGGAGATTATTTTTTCTCTCGTGCGCAGAGCAGATGTCCACCAAAACCCGCGTGGCTACTTCCATACATACTTTTGTAAAGAATTGGAAATGTAAAGTACACACATATTTCTCCTCAGGAAAAAGATCCCTTACTTGTATTCATCATGAACACCGATCCTATTTTTAGGGAGCAAGAAAATTCTTGATTTCCATAATGATGAGTCCCGAGCCAAAAGTATATATATTTTTTTGAGACGAGAGAGAAAAATATGAATGGCTTGAATGGAAAGGCGAGATGGGGAGAAAAGCTGAAAGTGAAACTTGGCAGAAAAGATTATATAAAATAAATTGTGAATGCCCTTCTCTTTTCTTTTTCTAGAATGAAAGAAGGGAGTCCCCCGAGTCCCTTCCCATTCATTCCTCTCCCCGGAAAAAAATATCTTTTCAGGTCTGTGACACCAGACTGCAAAAAATAAATATGCTGTAGCGTGAAATGGTCCCTTTTTTGCTGGGAGCACGGCACACCTTTTCAATGATTGTGATCAACTTGAAGAAAATTTCGTTGGTGAATCTTACTTTGTGAATAGTTTTGCCACGTGGGCAAATAAAAATTCAGAGTAGGGAAGACACACATCATCATAGCAGCCGGCTCTCGTCTCTCTGATTTCTTGTCATAATCCATAAAAGAAAATTGGAAGGGGAAACGAAGAAGAGAAGTTCAATCAAGTCCCTGTCTCTCATATTTTTTTTTTGCTTTTATGTAATTATATTTGTAGAGAAGGAGCTGACACAGGAGTAAGAGATTGCAAACGGCTCACAAAAATTGTATAATCATACAGCCCAGGTGTTCCTTGTCTCTTTTGTCTTGGTCACAATGGATCGTTCGTGCGACCAAGACATCACTTCACAAAAAAAATAAAGTTTCTAAACTTTTGATGTGATCTTCATGGTTTTTAATCAACCGTTGATGGTATTTTTACAGCATGGAGCAGCCCCGAAAAACGTTATCATATGTGCTGCTATTGCTGGGACATGCTTTAGCCAAAGTGGAGACCACATAAAATCGGGTTCCTTGAAAAAGAACGAAACCTTAACTATTTTTATCTCAGCCGTCCATTATTAATTGTATCAAGAGACAATTTTCCAATCTCTGCATTAAAACCAATAATAATAACGAACTAAACTTTTAGAGAGATTTTACTCGAACGAGAATAAAATTAGAAATCCAAAAGTGGAATGCGTATTAAGTATCAATTGGATAATCTAGTCAATTCATTCCCTTTTTCCACAGGTTGTTGATACACATTTATCAGTGAGAAAATATATTTAAAAAATATTATGCTGCAAAACTTTCTAGTCAAACTTGTTGAAGAAGCTCCTCATTGTCAGTAATAAGCATATAAATAAAGGATTGAAGCAATTGTTGTTGAAAAATGTAATAATGATTTCGTTACATATAAAATTCCTTTCTTTTTCTTCATTGAGCCGAGAGAATTCATTTTTTTTCTCTGTTCATTGGTCATGCATAATCATAATCATGTATGTAGGTATTCAGCAGCCTAAATGCGCACGCTGAGCTTTGAAATAAAATTATGTTGAATGAACGGCCGACGGAAACATGGATGCAGCTAACCATTATTTTCGATTATGATTATCATTGATGAAACGGAGGAAAGGTGTACCGGTGAAAAAAAAAACAATAAAAAATGGTCTTCCGAGTCAGGCCACCAATTTTTTGTTTCTTTCACTCGACCCGTTTCATTCTTGCCTCTCCGCATCTCCTGCATTTATATCGTTATTAATCAGAGTCGCCTTTTGTTGGACCCTCACCAGATTCCAATGTGAAAATCAGACCAATTTTCCAAATCTATTTTGGGCCCTTCACTTTATTACCAAGGAAGAGAGTTTTAACTGGCTTCTATTAAATAGCTTGAATTCCAGCAGTAATTCGTTTCCCTTTTTCTCAAACTAATGACTACCGAATGTACACACCATTACCAGGCAATCTACTTTTTTTAAAAAAGTTCTTCTTTACCGCATTTCTTGTTTATTGCTTTAATAAAACATGGTTTAAAGTGATTTCGCTTTTAAAGGCCCACTCATTACCATGATTATTACGAGGCAGGCCAAGCCAAGTTCCAATTTTGTTTACAGATTTCAACACCAGCCGACACGTAATATGACATGTCATCATCATCATCCTCAGATTTTTTAGTGGTTACTTAACTAAGTTAATGAAGACTGGAGTAATGTATGCCTAACTAAATGATGCATTCATACATAAATATAAACTATGAAGAGTAAAGTAAAATGGTAATTTTTTTAAATTGACTTTCAGCCATTGAAAAAAGCAAAATGCCCGTTTTATGTTTTTGTTCTGGTGGTAGCCGGAGTGAAAGAAATATAAATAAATAACTTGGCTGTCGTATTACTACAATTACTTTGTTAAAACAGATTTCCCAAATGCCTGAACCCTCCTGTGGCTCAAACGATAAAGTTACGAAACATCGTCCATTTAAAATAAAAAAAAAGTGTACGAGGTTCTTCACAAAAAATATAGTAATGGACACCGACCGGGTCTTCTTTGAAAATGATGAGCAGGCAACAATGACATTCAACTACAGGTTTTTTTTTTCTTCTTCTTCTGCTTCGTCTTCAATGGAATTTGCAGTCAATAAAATAAATTGTTCCTGTTTTTTCCCTGGCCACAATATAATATATGTACACAGGCATATTTTCATGTCAGTATCACAACAACAACAAAAAACAACAACAACGGAGCAGAAGAGTTTTCACGAGTGAAGTGACAGTGTGAGTGTCACTGGGATGCGTGCCTTTTTCCCTTCGCGAAGAAAAAAATATTCTCTCAATCTGTTCTATACTGTGAAGCATTCCCATTTTGAAAAAAATGAGACTCTTGTGTCCATCTTATCATTTAATATATTTTTATTTTACCTATATAACATCTTATCCCTTTGGCTAAAATGCTGCTGTTCCGGTTACCTCTGGCATGTCACACACTTACCAGAAAATAGCTAAGGTAAAATGTATGATGATGAGTATTATTATTATTATTATATCCCATGCGCCAAGGGGATTTTTATATGGCACGGTTTGAGCAAAAGGAGCAGCAGGAACAACATCTGGTTTTCTCTTTGAATGGAATAAAAAAGCCGTTCGGAGAGAACAATCATTTAAAATCATAGATGCGCACATAACATAGAAAAAAAAACTGCAGAGAAGAATAATGTCCCGTATTGAGACAAGCGTTTCCTCTTTTTACATACGAAGCAATTAGCTTGTATTGCACGGGAACAGCTGAAAAATCCTTCTTTTTGTAGAAGAGAAGCCAGCCATGCGCACACATGGACCAGGTTCACCTTGTCAATTTTTAGTGCTTTTACAGATCCAACATTTCTTTTTTTTATGAAACGTGCATTCTCACCTCGAACCGTCCGTCCGAACTGCGTCCGATTCGCACACAAGAATATTATTATTATTATTACTATATTATTAAAAGCATTTTTACTATATAAGAAGCACACATCTATCTCCTCCGATGGCATGGTTGGAGGTAAGATTTTTTTTTCTTCTTCTCCACAACATAAATATGAAAGCTGTTGTGTGTACTTTGGCTGAGGGAATTTTGGTGGTGGAAAATAGCAAAAAGAGATTTTTTGATCAGCATCAGGACCAGTTTAGCCACCGTACCGCACCCAGCTCCACTCATCACCATTAAACCATCACCTGCACAAAATGCCTTGATTTTTTTCTCTCTCTCTTTCTTTCTTTTCTTCAGTGAACGTTTTTCTTCTGCTGGTCCATATGCTTATCCATTTCACCTCTTTTTTTTCTATCCCACGGCCTTAACTACACAATAAGTCAATGTTAATATGCTATTGTGGGATACACAAGAAGATCCCCATTATCCCATCCATCGTCGTCCTTCTGTGCAATAAAAATTAGGAGAAAAGATAAATGCCTGTTTGCGAAAAAAAAATCCCTATTATAATAATAATATTATTATTACTCAACCGGCCAGGTACCTATATTTACATACAAAAGATGAGATCCATCAGATAAAAAAAAGTTTTTTTTGCTAGTTACAAACCTTTCCCCAGACTTATTATCTCCCGTCACAATTTCTTTTTATTTTCGTGAGTCGGAGAGCAGATAGTGCGAGAGAGGAGGTTGAACACGAACAAAAAAAATCTTCATCAGCATCACCATCAAGAACAGTAATAAGACAATATTTTTTTTCACCCCACCCCAACAAAATCCCATATTGACATATCAAAGAGGAGAGGAGAAAAATACCAGAAGCTATTTTCAACCCTTTCTTCTTCAGATGTGCAAAAAATAAAAATAACCAAATAAACGTTTCATGCTTTGCTGGCTGATTTGGGGCAAACTGCTAAATATTATTATTCAAATGTGACGCCCGCTCGCTCCCGAAAAAAAAATTATTTCTGTGAACACGAAACGAACATGTGTAATTTTCTCTCCAAAAATTTACATTACCACTAACAACAACAGCAGCGCAATAATAAAAATGTTCTCCTCTAAACATATAAACTTTTACATACAAGAGGATTCTCTAATGGGACACCAAAAAATCACGTAATATGATGAATGCTTACTATCTGCTTCTACGCTGTACCTTTATTTTTTTGCACTGGCAAAGGATTCCCCTATACTGCTCTACGTTTAGTAGATAGTCAAGAATAAAAAATGTAATCCTCAACTGATTGGGCAGTTACTGGTGCTTTGTTCGCCACCGTCATCCTATAATTATTTATTACGCTACTATTGACTGTGTCATCGTAATGATACGGATGATCACAAAAAAAATAAACCTGCATGCATTCCATACAATCATGATATTTTTTTATCCCATACCAGCATTGCATAAAAAAACATCTGCCGCTGGTACTGGTATACTATTGTCTCCAGTTAAGAAAATATGTATACTAGTTAGTAGAAACACACACACAGAGGGATAGCTACCCATGGTCAAGGTAAATCATGATCAAATTCCATTACCAAAGGATTACATGATGACTTGTTGAAGAGACGGCTTTCTGGGAGGAGAGTAATCAAATCAGTGAGGATCAGAAAGTCGGACCTTATTAATAATTGAAGGATTTTGCGTTTGCAGGATAGCCTCCTTTTTTCCACGAAATATAAACCTAACACGTTCAGAGTATCCAAAAAATATATGAGTTAGTCAGAGAGTATATTAAACATAAAAGGTGGACACACCATTTTATACTTATCAATTTCCATAAAGTTCCGTAATCATATTATTTTTGTTGCTAGCAAAGAGGAGCAGACCACTACTTACTTGAGAATGAAAGGAGCAGGGCGGTATAATATTGATCCCATATAGCCACTAGATATCAGCATTATTATATCGACAAGATCTTCACAACGAGAAACACACACACAAACACACAAAAAGATGATGAATCCAGAGGAGAAGTAAAAAGTTTTTTTATTAAAGTGATAGAAAAAAGGTGGATGGTAAGCGCGCCAGAGGCACGCATTCACTCATGACGATCCTCATCATCATCATTTCTTCGTTGTTCAACGTTTTGAAAATTCTCCTTCTCTAAATTATTCACCGATGAAATGAGAGGTACCAAAAAGATGAATAAAAAATCCTCACAGCTACTACTACGCATTATATTATTGACGATATAAAAAAAATATTATTGACGGTGAAGAAACAAAGGCCAATTTTTTTTACTTGCTCACTTGAGCTCTGTGTGCGTAATATATGGGTAATCGTAATACTAAAAATGTTTCGCCGATGGGAAGGTGATACTCAAGTGAACAGCACGAAAAAGAAAGAAGGAAGCACACACACACACTCCTGCTCCACGGCAAAAAACATTCCTTAATAAAACCTAATCATTTTTTTGTGCTCGAGCAACAAAGTTGAAATATTTGAATTCTTGAAACAGGTATGTGTACATAAATATGTATACCTATTGCTTTCACGTAAGTAAGAAAGGAAAGTATTCTTTTTCTTTCAGTTGCGGTTTTCAACTCTCTCCACACATTAGAAACAAAGTATGCAGCAATATAAAAAAGAAACATTTTGAAATTGTCCCACGGTGGGACCACTTGTTTGCAGTGGGGATAATTAATGGAACTCGAAAAGGGGAAAGCTTCATGATACACATAATTTTTTGTCGAGTCTCCTCCCACATTTTTTTCTCTTCTGAGTGAAGTGTATCTTTGGTTTACGAGCTGGCTCCGAAAAAAAAATAAAATCACAACACGTAAGATCTCTTATCTCTGGGAGCAGTGCACACATATGTGTATATAAGATTCCATTTGTTGGGTTCTGGTGTTTAGGACAAATCCTTAAGTAAATTAAAAATTCGTGCAAAATGTGTTCCGCCTCTTGGATCAATTTATGCCAAATCCTCTCGTCAGTCATTCCGAGTGTTACTGGTCAGTATTACTTTTGGGAATTGAATGTGAACAAGCGGAGTTGGCAGCAGCAAAGTAAAAAAAAAAGTTAGATGAATGGTGGAACGTGAATGAATGTGTATTATCCAATCGAAATACCATCACCGAATTCAAATCCGAGACTCCTTCCTACGTCACATAATAATAATTGTTAAGTGTTATGAGGACAAAACCTGATTTTTTTTCTTCGTTCACACACACGGAACAGCCACGTTTCATGGAAGACAAGACGGAAAGGGAAAATAAAGGAGAGAAACAATATTTGCAGTCAAATTTTCTCTTCGCCGATTAATTTTGCTCTGCTCACTTGTAAAAATTATCCCGCACCTTCTAGGTCCTCACATTTTTCTCATGTGTGCAATCTATGAGAAGTGCACAGATTAACTTAAAAAATGTCGAGAGAGGGGAATGCGGGGCGAAGTGAGACTTTTTGTAAGAAAAAAAGAAAGTATCGAGTTGACTCTTTAATCTAAACTAAAATGAATAGCTACCTACCTACAATGCCTGATTATTCTCAAGGAATGTTGATGATCATTCTCGCTACTGAATTAATTTTAAGATACTCGCCACATTCACATGTTCACACAATCATGATGATATTTTTGGGCCAGCTCAAAAAATATTGTACCAGTATTTATTTATTCATTAGATATTAGAGAAATGAGCAAGGTAGCCGAAAAACAGAGAAGCCTGACCTACTCAAAGGAATTTTTTTTTTCAAATCCTGCATTACATAAAGCATCCTTTAGGGCTAGAGAATTTTCATGAGTTGGACAGAGCGAGAAAATATTCAAATGAAGCAGCCACACAAATGAACGGAGACGAAATAAAAAAAGGCATAAAAAATAAAGCAGGCAGCCCGCTGAAAGATTTTGAGAAGAGACGGGCTCCAACAAAACAAAAGAGATGATCAGGGATATCATTTTTTTTAGGTTTCAACACCACATCACTGCTCCTGCAGACGGAGGACGGAGAAAATGCAGTGGTGGTGGTGGAGAATGCAAGCATGCAATGTGGAGCCCGAGGGACAAAGCCTTCCACTAACCTGAATGCAACCTTCAATAATTACACGTGATCTAATATTCAAACGTGCATGCATAATTTTCAAGAAGAAAGATACGCTTTTAATCAAGCAATCCAGCGAAAAAAAAACAGACCAGAAAAAAGGGATGCAGCAGCATGCCGAAAAAAATATAATATGGGAACCTGTTGAATGGAGCCTTTTAGATTAATGGTCACTGCTCACTCACAATCAAATGCAATGAAGACTTGGTAAAAGTGGTTGACTTGAGAGAGGAATGCGAAATGGGACAGGATTTGTTGTAAATCTGGGGTTGTTCGATCAAATCAGTGATACGATATTTATTTATAAAAGGGGAACAAACTAATATATATCCCCATAAAAATGTTTTCACAGATTTACAAAAAAAAAATTACATTTCATTCTTTTTTATTCCTGGTAAAAAGTTTGATTCGAAATGCGAGACACGTGCTGCGCCTCTACCTGAGCAATTAAGTACGTCTTCTGGGAATTTTAATGCTCTCTATTATTATTGAGCTGATGAAATTTATCTGCGCTGCTCATCTTGTAATCAGGATTTAATCGGATGTAAGCACACTGTTTTATAATGTGCTCTGCTCAAGCGTAGCCTAATAATAATAATAAAAAAAAGACTGCTATGATCATCATCATTCGACAACTTGTTGAATGATTTCTTGTAAAAATATATATTTAATGTTCTTGCGAGCTCCACTTACTATTAGATCATATTTTTCCCCCAAAAGAAATAGTGGACACACAACATTCATCAAAAATAAAATTTACAAGTCTTGTGAGCAAATATATCAGCCTATTATTTCACCCATTTTTATTTCTCTCCAAACGATGGCCCACTACAAAAAATTTACAATTTTTACAGGATTAGAATAAAAAAAAGTATGAGAGCACAAATCTGTAATAATTTGCCAGGAGCTAATCCCGCGGTCAACATTTTCCGATTATATTCTTCTTCTTTCTCCATTTTTTCGTCTCTCTCTAAATCTTTAATTTTTTTTCTTTATTTAATGAATCAAGAAGGAACAAACAAGTAGTATATTAGAGTGGATTCCTAATGCCTTTTTTAAAAATATATGTCTACGTGTATTATACAGACTGCAGACACACAACAACAACAACAACCGCTTTGCAGCATCATTAAACAATTCTCGGTTTCTAGCGCAATTTGCATATAAAACAAGGGAAAACACGGTTTTTTTTGCCGCATCTCTATTTTTTTTGATAATATACGGAGCAGAGAGAGAGAGAGCAACCAGGAGCAGCAGCCCTCCACAGGTACAATAATCACTGCCACCAGGTCTCACACATTCCACTTTACATTTCATCATCATCACCATTTCTCTTCTCAAACAAATTTTTAGTAGAAGAGTCGAGACACAAAAATATATTATATATTGTTTTAAATCTTGCAGAACTCACTCCAAAAAATCGTAATAATAATGTTTGCCGGCGGATTTTTTTTTTCACTTTATATTTATCTTTTATTTTATTTTTCTGGTAGGTATGAGCATACCCTTAAAGTGTACTGGTTGCATACCTATGATAAGTAGGTTTTCTCCTTTTCACTCTATTGTCTACACAGCCTGCGTACATTTTTGAAAAAAAAACACAGTTGTTGATATTTATTACATACACTCTTGTCAAGGTTTTACCTCCTTTTTTTGTCTTATCGGTGTGGTAGAAGATATATTTTTTGTTGGTAAGTCTGCGACTCCCGTCGGTCAATATATTTTTTTCTGAATAGAGAGATGATAAGAAGATATAAAATGAAGAACAAGACGGGAATGATATTATGATTATATTATGCGATGACTTTTGCTACCAGCAAACCTTTTTTTTCTTTCTCTTGAAAAAAAAAGATAGGGAACAAAACAGGAGCAAGTCACATCATCAGTTTTTTTATGCTTTTTTAACGCTGCTGCTGCTGCTGATACGAAACGCTTTTTGTCAATCAATGAACAGGTTAAACTGGACGCATTCTTAGAGCAATGTGGAGCAATGAAAATGTAAATAATGCGCCTATCTCCATTCCCCACTTGTCTCTCTCTCTCTCATTGTCTCTCGTTTTACTTTCATATAAATGCTCTGGCCGTGATTTTTCCCATTAAAAGAAATCTTTGAGGAAAAAAATCCAGGAGAAAAGAAAAGCTTTTTATACAATGTTTCAGGTTCCAGAACAGATTGGAGAGGAATCAGGCCACCTGTTAGAATATTCACTCGAGTGGCATGAGTAGTCATGTCCACTTTTTTTATTCTGCTTTTCCCTTGTATGCCAAAAAATATATTAATGCATGCTGACTATCTCTCTCTCCACTACTTTTCTCCTCTTTTATGCCTTTGTCATTTTAACATGTCTTTTTGATTATGTTGATGCCAATAAAAAGAAATTTTTTAAAAAAGAAATTTCGTGAAAAAAAACCGAAACAGAAAATAAGATTGATTTTTTTTAAGATCCATTTAAAAGTGCATAAAACAGGAATTATTACATGGTTTAAAAAAATATATCCTAGAAAAATATGTGAGCAGTGGTTGGAAAAATCGCTCTATTTAATTTTTGCTCGGCTTGTGTGAAAAAAATGGAAGATATAAATATACATATATGCATTCATGACTTGTTGGAATAAACCTTTTCCTTGTTATTAGCGTTTTTTTGAGCAACAACACCTGTCACTTGTTTTTCATCATTTTTCTCTTCAATTTTCAGTTCTCTCTCTCTTCTAAGATTACTTTCGTCCAACTGGCTTCTTTTTTCTCGTCAATTCACACATGTTTCCAAATCTCGTGAGAGGAACCTGCTTTCTTCAGATCATCCATTGTGTTAAGTATATAAATTCTACCGAGATTGTGAGACGGGCATACATATATGATGTAGGTATGTGTACACGCGGGACGCACCCCGAGAAGTCAAGAAGAAATTTTTTTTGCTGTTTACTTTTATCTTTCTAAACAAGTAAACTCGGAGCAAAATAAAGCTGGACAAAGTCACTGATTTACAATTTATGCACACATTTCTGCTTCCACAAGTATGTTTTTTTTTGTAAAAATAAAATATCTCCTTCACAGATTGCACACTTGCCACGAATCACTTATATCATAGAATATAAAAAAACAGACTACGTGCCACCAGCAATTACGAAAGAACAGTAAAGCATCTGACGCAGCAGACGGAGAGTGCTCCGCTCTCCAACAAGGTGGTTAAGTGGAGCTCTGCTCACACATCAGAACAACTCGGAGAAGGGAAGACAGGTGCAAAAAATGTTAATAATGCAAATATGAAATCAGCGCTGAGTCTCCTTTGTTTTGTGTCGTCTATGTAGTAATAGTAGTTATATACTATTTTTTATCTCATCAATCAGGCTTTGTGTGGGACCCCTGAAAAAATAAACAGTTGGTAGAGGCGATAGAGCGAGCGAAGAATTCCTCGCTCTTTTCCAGTCCAGATTTTTTTTTCTCATTTCAGTTTTTGTGGTTCACGTGGAATTTGGATGAGAATGCGAGGGACAGCAGATGGTGGCAATAAAATGCCTTCAGCGAGGCACACAACAACAACAACAGGTATTATAGGTACGGTGGACACATGCACATGGATACCTAAATTGCGTAGTGAAGTTAATCTGTAGGTATCCATGGGCCGTGCAGTGATTGACTGACTGAATGACCCAGTGGACTCCGTCAGGCTAATTGTGTATCTGCTGTGTGGAATGACTCGACACACACAGACGTGGACACAAGATAGCTTGTAGCGAGGAGCTATAAAAAATTGGATTATTTTCTAATACATATTAATGCAATGTCGAGGAACAACACGCTTGATGAATTTCTTCAGTGACATGTGCACATGCCATAATTTTTACGAAAAGCAATATAATATTATATATTTTTTTTTCCTTTTTCTTCCTTGCCTATCTCTCTTTCCATCTATCTTATATCTCCTCTCTCGAGAGAACCTGTAGTACTGGAACTTGCCATTCTAATTAATTGCTCAAGTTTATCTTTATTTTTTGAAAAGGAATGTGTACTACAATCATCCCTCTTCTCTCTCTCTTTTTCACATTTTCTTCCTGCGCTACAAAATCTCGCGAGCTGGCTTTTGCTCACAAAAAAATAACACAATGCTGGATCACCACAAATAAATCCACATCATTGCAAAAAATAATATATTTATAGTGTAATTGACAAAAAAACTAGAATGCAAAAAGGCCTGGAAGAAGATTATAACCTTTTTTTTCCACGGTCCATTTCATGCTACATGTCATCCATCTGCTCCCCTTCATTCATCATGACTTATCAATATAAAAAATATGTACCTACCTCATATTTCATAGATAAAAAAGAAACAAAAACACACTCTCTCTCTCGCTCGACACAGCAACAGGTTTGAAAAAGAATCTCGGAAAGTTGGAAGATTCCTTCAAGTCCAACTTTTTCGCTTTTTGCAATCACTCTTTTCGGAGGGGAAAAAAAGATTAGTTTTGAGAAAGCGAGAAATGTGATACTTCGGAGTTGAACAAACCAGAGAACAAGTTATATACCCTTTATCTAAAGCGGCACTTGAAAGTCAACTACCCCCTTCTTCCAAAAAAACATTCTACTTTTTTCGTCCAATCTGTTCAGAAGACATTGATTCTCAATTCAGAAATATGCTTGTAAATTTTTTTTGGTACCTGCTCCAGAAAAAAGATCTTATATATTTTCCACTAATAACTAGCTGAAGAAAAATATTTAAAAAAAAAACAAAAGTGAAATGGAGCTGTGAAGTGACTCCAGTAGTTCTTATCCATGCAACGACCCCACACACTAAAAAAGTATGGATTACACTTATCCCCGAAGTTGTCGAGAGAAAGAAAGAGAAAAAAAAAAGAAATCAGGAGTCGGCAAGCAACAACTGGCAAGCGACCACCATCACTTCTGCCACCACCAATGCCCCTTATTTAAACTTTTTTTTTATTTAAAGTTCGACACACACACAACAGGTCTGTTTTCTGATGATTACATGTTCATTCCAATGATGATTACACCTGCACACGAGTTCAAGAAGTCATTAAATATAGACGAAGCTAAATTTGTGCAAAAAAAAATATTTCGGTCCAACTTCAATAAACAAAGGAACAAACTATGGTTCAGAAGAGAACAAGTAATCAGAGAGCGGTTGAGTGTTTTTTTTTCTGCGTACCTACTTCATCTATTTTTTCCAGACGAAGGGTAAAAGGGTACTGCACCTTCTCAACAAGGTGAGTAAATGACAAAGGGGAGCAATAATTATCAAATAAGCTCTTCAAATTTTTTTTATGTGCAGGGATCATTAAAGAAATTGGTTAAATGGAGATAACCCTTTGTTTTTTTTTTGTACAAAAAATATCCACTTTTGTTTCAGGAAGAAAAAAAAACATGCGTGTAGTAATTATGACCACTTTTCATGTACCTATAAACCACAAAACACAAGATGGAATATGGGCTGACGCAAGCCCTGAAAGAAAATTTAATAATTGTAACAAGAAGAACATCTTCACGAGACTACAATTATTTGGGATTTTTTCCCTCCAGAAAATGAGGAAGGGAATCCTCATTTTTCGAAACAAGAAGCACCTCTCCAGTTAAAAACTCAATGCCTGTGTTCAAAATCTTTGAAGAGGACAGGTGAAGCTGCCAAGATTCTTTTTCACAAGTTACTCCATTGCCTGTTTCAAAAATCTAACTTATCTCACTCAAAATGCACTCTTGACAGTTAACAACAACTGCGCGCCCAATAAATTCAAATAGCTTGATAATCGAGTGGAGATACAAGCTTGGCGGACATGTTTATAAACTTCCAGCTCACTTTAGTAGCTTTAAAAATGTATGTACTATGTAGTGTCATTATCACGGTATCATGGTGCCCATATGGTCAGCTTGTTCAGGAAAAGGAAGAACGGAAGTAAGAAAAGCAAAGCCGAAAAATCTCCTGTCAATAGGTTAGCCTCGTTATCACTCTTTGATTAACATGTCAATCCACTTCCCGAGCTATCTCAGATGGTGGCATTTAACAATGCCAACTGCGAATGAACCGTGAAGATGATCAAGCTGCCTCTATGACCACAGAAGACACTCCTTCCGTTTTCTCACAAAAAATTTAGCACCGTGAAAACATAAAGGAACTTCACCATGATTTTGCATCAAATTATGTATAAGAAAAAAAAACGTGTGTGTATCTATCCCATCATTTTCATCTAATAAATTGTAATCATGGAATTATTTACAATTGCCACATGCAATTAATATACATAACATGAAGAATTTTTTTTTTGGCAAATGAGAGACGGAGTAATAACGTGGAAGGAGGGAGAATTGGTGAGATGGACGTCCGACAGCTTACGTTTTTCGGTGAAGTGCATAATTATAATTTAGAGGTATGACGATAATGAGAAGTGGATGTAATAGAGTTAATTCACGTTTTTTTATAATATTTTAGCAAAAAAAAGAAAACGGTGCCTCTGTCCGACAGGCTGAGTGGCGGCATACTTGACTCTGAGTAAAAAGGAAAATGAGTAAGAAATCACCAAAAAAATTCCTTTTCCCACTATCGATTTGTCCGCAATAATACCGCATTCCAAAAAGGAACGTAAAATACTCATCGATAGTAAAGATATAACCTTGTGCAATCCCGCAGCTCACACACACATATACACACATCTGAGATAAGATAAAGTATTATTGCTTCCGTGGCCGGTCTCGGCATTCCATGGGTGATCACATAAAAAAACAACATTTTACTTGATTTTTCATTAATAAACGCTATCTTACAATATTTTTTTTTTCTTCTGAAGAGAAGAAACAAAAAAAAAGGTCCTGGGACAGATCAACCAGTGCACGAGTATATAATATCATGACTAAAATCTTCCGCGAGAAAAAAAAATATCTCCTCTCTAATGAAATTTTCAAGTAGAAACAACAACAAAAATGAACACAAGGGAAAATGGCTCTTTATATTGTTTCTTTTACGGAATGAGCAATCCCTCGCATAAAGCATCAGCAGAGAACCAAAAAAACATAAGTTTCTTGTCTCAAAAAAAATATTTTTTTTATTCAATTGCTCACTATGGTGAAGAGATGATCCTGTCCTGTCAGGCAGGAGCGCACGCATTGATTATTTCACTGAAAGATATATTTTTTTTTCTTCTCAAAAGAACGGGAAAAAATAGTGGCCACTCACTGCCAAAATAATGCTTGCTAATGTGCAACCTCCACCAGCTTATGTGGACACTCATCATTATCATTTTTAATCAGCAAAAAAAAGGTAGTAACCAACAGTTTAAGAAGTTTACATATATATGTGTATTATGCACACAAAAAAATCCACATACTTACTTTTCTACATCTTTCTTTTGTTATATTTCTGCAGGCATTCGTACCTTGTGCTTGCTCATCCTTTAACTATTTACTAGTCACCTGCTTTCTTTTTTTTTCTGGCCAATCGAGTGGAGCCGATCCACCATTTAACCTGGCATGTCCTGCCATTATTTTCAAATAATATTGTATATAAAAGGAGCCATGTGCATAGTTTCATAATACTCAAATCTGATATGTTTTTGCATTATCAGAAGGAAAAAAAACATTTTTTTTTCTTAATATGGGACCACGGAATAGCGCAGGAGCTCTTCTCTGCTTAATAGAAAGAATCGTGACCGGCTCTCGTCCCGAGGTTCCCTAACTAACAAGCCCACCGACCGACAAACAGGCCCATCACTGAGAAAATCATTCACAAAAAAATAGTGGAAAATAAAGCTAACATAAATACGCATCCATACTACTTACTACCTTCATGATTTGCTTTTATATGCTGGCTACTATGTACTTATTACATACAAACCACAAGATAGACTATTTTACCATTTTGTTAAAAAAAATTCTCATTATTATGCATTCTTGATTCCGGCCAAATGTTGATATGTGTTGTGTTTAATGTGGCTAAGTTTTGTATAAGTAGATATTATTTTGTTCTGTGATGATGATGAACTGCCACGGGTAAAAAAATAAGTGAACAAGAGGAGTAGTTGAAGAGTGGCACTGGCAATCAAATCAACGATTCAAAAGAAACAATCAGAAGACACTCAAACTGTACGAAAGAGGAATTATGCACACACACACACACACACACACACACACACAAAACAACATCTTATCTTTTTCGTTTCATTCTCTGCCCCTCTTTTTTTGGTACAAAAATATTTATGTGGAGTTGGCCAGGAATGCGCAATAAATATGCTGGTATTGATTGATATGATAACAGTGATTACTGTATTAGTGGATGAGTCTAATGCTAAATTTTCTAATATGTTAATTTCCTCTCATCAAGTTCATTTTCAAATACTCATCAGCCATTTTTAGAGACTCTCACACAAGTTACATTTTTAAAAAATCAAGGAGAAAAATGTATCGATGGACGACTTAGGGTATAAGCATTTGGTAGTCGTGATTGAAGTACTGAATGAGTGTGTGTGTGTGTGTGAATGAATCAAATTGCAAACAAGGTGAAACAAGTGACGAATGACGTGCTCCTTAAAAAAAAATATCACATTTCATTATGTATCTTCATAGAAGGGAGAAGCTTTATTTCTAGATTTTCTCCTTTTTTTCATTGAAACCGGGCGGGAGTACGACTAACTTCTTATCTTAATGTGCATACTCCTGCATGTAATAAATATATGATCGTCTCGGGGACAGATTACACATTCCGAGACTGTCACATTTTATCGACACATCCTTCAAAAAAATAAATAAATCAATTGATCTTGCTTGTCTGCTCTCAAAAAGACGAACTTATCAAGTTATATACCGTGTACCAGTTTAGCTCCAAAAAAAGAAGACAGAGAGACAGCAGCTACTTAACATCTTTAAATAGTTTTCTTTTTTACCTCTCTCTCTCTCTCTCACTCGAAAGAAAGGAGGGCTTCATGATATCCAATCTCTGATTATTAAGTTCTAACAATAAGATGATGGTTTCAGTAGTTACTTCATCAGTGTAGAATGTCATTTGTCAAGTTGAGAACACCAGGTCTCCCCGAAGCCAACATCATTTTTTTTTCGAGCATCTCAAAACTTGGCCACATACAAAGTTTATATTTTTTTCTCATTCTTTCTTTTTTTGCTTAAGTTAAGCACATAATATTATTATTATTATAATACTCATCATTATTATTGTTCCTTCATGAGCGAAATAAATAAGCGAGGCTTCAGGACAAAATTCTTCCAGAAAAACCTGAATTTATATCGGGATTTGAGAGATAGTAAAAACTCGTAATTGATCTAGTGAACATCCCTCATCATCATCATTGTCTTTTTTTTTCTCCGAGGCTCTCGCTTTCCACCAGAAAAAAAAATAGAACTGGTGGTGTGGTAAAAATGAAAGAAATGTAAGCAAATATTTGTCTATTTCATGATTGTGTCTAATGTTGCGAGTACGAAAAAAAAATTGCTGCTGAGAAAAGAATGTGTGTAACACTGTTTAAATGGTGCATACAAGTATGTAGTAGGTACACATATACACGGAGCTGTTGGTTCGTACGTGTCCTTTTATCACAAAATAGTATGTATTAGTACGTTACATAGTAAAAAAAATCTGTGAAGAAAAAAGTATCAAGGTCTGTGTTAGTAGTTGTGCGCATAATATAATAATATTGTTGTCGTCATCAGCCTCATCGGACATGTTGATCAAAATGTTGTTGTCAGATGAGAATCTGTTTGATTTCGCGCAGAGGTAAAAGTCTCTCAGAAGAACAAGAAGAAAGAAAGAAGGCGAAAAAAAGGAAAGAAATAAGAATGAAATACCTCAGCCTTTTGTCTTTATCAACCACATCTGTTCGTACGTACGTACTTATGTTGGTAGGTATTAAGAAAATATACATTTTGTAATGGAGATTTTACTATAAATTGAAGCATTATATAAGAGCAATTCAATGTAACTTGTTTCGTCCTCTCCCGTCCTCCTTTTTTCGTAACTGCATTCTTGGAGGCAGCAGGAAAAAAAGATTTCTTTTTACAAAAAAAATGTGTATATATATATTACCTGTGGCGCAGTAGGCGGTGAGTGTCTTGATACGTTCCGTCACTGCTTCATTATCCCACAAGTTTTTGGGCAGTCTGTGCAAAAGATGCTGAACAAATTCACTCGGGACAAGTCCATAAACGTCCCACTTCAACATTCCCAGGATCATCATTTCCCAGTCCTGCACGAAAAATAGATATATTTTTTATACCAAGTGAAATCACATCAAAACTATTTAATTAGCAAACACGGCAAAAAACAACACGAACAAGGAGAAAATAGAAAAAATAAATCAGAAATACTTTTTTTTATAACTTTATAAATATGATAAGCCATGATGAGTACATATCCTGTTCAAATATTTCTTAATGGAGTACCCATTTTTTATATTTTTTCAATCTAATACTAATAAACGAGAAAAATGAAACAAAATAATAAAGTGGCGACCTGTGGTATTACGAGATTAATGGGGAGAAAACATGACAATATAAACGTCTCACGTCACACATTTTCACCTCCACTCATTTTCTTCTGGTCTGCACGAAATCCATGCTTTCATCACAAAATTACTCTGTATAAATCGGAATAATTGTTGGATATTTGACGTGAGACTGGCAATAATGACATTTTACATGTGTACTAGCCGATAACACGTTAACATATGGACAAGCTGCCCAAAAATATGATTGTTGCTTCGCACACAAGCATAAACCTTCACGCAGAAATTCCTCCATTTATTCTTGGCTTAATAAATTCATGTGAAGCCAATTGCGGTTAATTACATGTCGGGACCACGAACTACTAAAAATGTAAACGATTATGGTAGGAAATTAAGTTTGAGACCAAAATTTGTTGTTCTTTGGACATTGCCACGTGATCAGTCCTCCACAAAAGGCCGCAGATATTATTTTTGACATTGTCACGTTCAAAATTTATCTATCTCTCCATCGTCATCACCGAGATTTATATGCAGTGCAAACCTTGAGCGTGTTTGTCTGTGATCATCACTGTATGCAAATGAGAGCAAGAAAAAAAAATGCTTCAACATTCGGATTTCACCATCACCATCATCATCTGCTGACTCTTATCAGGCAAGCCTTATCCATTTATCTTTTGAACCACACGAGCTTTATAATGCATGGTAAATGCATACAAAAAAAATGCGGAACAGTTAAGAGAGAGATTGTCAATGATATGTAAATAGTCTCCAAAATATTTTATTTTCCTTTTTAGCAAGTGTTAAATCAATAGAGCAAATGACTGATAATAAGCGTGTGGCATCAGCAGCAGCTCTATGCTGCCATCAAAAAATATTGACATGCGAAAAGAATACATTACAGCTACATACATGACACACAGTCGTTCAAAATATTCTAAGTTTAGAATGCTGACGCCGTTCTCGGTACTTTTTTCTTTGTTCATGAAATCAGGCAAAACGAAATTGTATCGTGGGATTTATATCTGCAAGAATTTTTTTTAATTTGATCATTGAGCAGCGAAATCCTTCATTTGAGAAATGGCTTATAATTATTATTTAAAGGGAAGGAATAATGAACAAAATTTCTATGCCTCTTTCTCTTGAGCCAAGGCACAGCCTTGTCTGTGATTGCATGCATATTATTAAATGGAGCAACATATGATATGCACAACTTTAGGGAGGAATGAACGAAGGGAATTTAATGTCCCTGAGAATGCGCGTGTGCATTTTCGCTTTGGCTAACTATCAACAAATTTTTTAAATGGTCCGAGTTCATTCATTCCCTGCTGGCGTTGATAAGCGTTAAAAGGCCCCACTTAAGCAATTTATTGTGCGATTTGAATTTGATATTGTTTGGGCGAAGGTAGCTAGCTCGAACTAACACAGGCAATTATCTCGAAGAATGCAGCGATATTATTCAGAAGTGACTTTAAATTACATTATTTAAGACAAGCAGCTGATGATCATGTGGTAATAATTATTAAGTCGAACACATATCATTCGTCAGAGGCGAACATGATAAATTGAGCCGACTGTTTTGAAGAAGAAGGAGGCATGAACCACATTTCAGATTACATATTATGTGGCTTCCTCCTTTTAAAAAAAAACTTTTCCATTTCGTGTGCATCAAAGAAAAGCTGAGATTTATGCAAGTGAGTGAGTGAGTGGAACGTAAGCAAATTCCACAATCGAATTAAACGGTTCACATCAACTCAGCCGGAGTTTTAAATGCGAACAATTTTTTTAGAGGATTCCTCCCCCTTCGATATACCTTTTTTTTCCATTCATTACTCTACAAGTTATGTGCTCTTATTCGGCTGTCCGCTCCCTAGCTTTATTGCTACAAAGCTACGTATGTACTCTCGATTTTTGATTTTTCTCTTCAATGACATTATATTACATGGTCATTGCCTGATTGAAATACCACATCCTACTCAACATGATATCATTATCTCACTTTTTTTCTGAGCTGAGCGGAAATGTAATTTGTGATCTGGACACAATAAAAATATATCCCCTTTCTTCTTATTATTATTATATTTATTTATTTATACCACTACGAATTTCCTTTTCTTCTGCAAGCACAATGTCAACTCTTCAAGAGTATTCTTTATAGATATTCATATGATTCCCTTCTTATCACCTTTCAAACAATCCTCAATAAAAGTGGATAACCAATTCATCCTTAATCCAAGCTGTATTGAGAAGTCAAACCAAACATAAAGAATATATATTCTCGCACTTTGTGAAACCAGTGTGGTTGTTCAGAAAAAAATGTATTTCATTCCAAATTGTCATTGTTAGCTTGTTCACATAAATATCGTTATAAAGAGTTTGTTCTAAAAACTTTTCTTGGTGGCTCAACACTCACAAACGAGATAAGTCTCCATGCTTGTTTCTCCTCACAAGTGCAATTTTGCTTCGGTATACATTCGTTTTATCTCAGCACAGCTAACCTTTCCCAACTTTTTGAGACATGGACTAAGGTCTCTAGTAAAAACTAAAGCCTGCAGTAGGTCGTCGTCACCTCGTCATTTGTCTGTGGCTATTTAGCCAGAAAATAAATCTACCCATCTACATTTTTATGGAAACAATGTACATGAAAAACAAAAATAATATAGTTTTTGGAATTCCTTCAGAGAAAAGGAGCAATCAGATTCCGAGTTAATACGTTTACTCGACTAATTGGTCAGTGGGTAATGCTGAAAGGTTTCTCGTTAAAAATTGTAACCTTTTATTTTGGATGGTCAGCGGAATATGTACGTGACATGGTTCGTCCTCTCCATCAACACTCATAATATTTTTTTACCTTTTTTTCAGAGAGTCATCTCTAAGTAGGATAAATAAATAGTGGTGCACACACATATGATATGTACGTATGTATGATGTCCATGAATTACTTCATTATTTCTTTTTTTTTCTGTTTTTCTAAGGAAGGGCACTTGACTACAAAACAAGAAGGAAGACACACAGCACGAAACGAGCAAGTGATTGTGTGTCGGGAAGTTCTTTTAAAGTGAACAACCTAGAAAAAAAGAGAGAATTATGGACGACTTCTGAGAAAAAGTGATCAGAAAATGTACCATCCTTCCCATCAGAATCCGCACAACAAAAATGTATATGTACATATATGTGTATACTCATCATCCGCTCCAATCCTCGCAAGCAGACAAGGGACAAAACGAGAAAAAAGGTAGAACAGCGTTTTTTTATGAGTTGAACACGCAAGTTGAACTAGTCCAGTCGTAAATATATAGCGACTGCTCCACACATCTCAGCAATGGGAAAAAAGGGACACAACAATAAAAATACAAAGTTCTTAACAATCAAGTACAAATAAGTGGTCCTTTTTTTCTAGCCTGTTGCTCCAAGCTGTGCTGGATACAAAAAAATATATGCTTCTTGCTCTGAACTTCAGGAAACGACTTTTCGGTCAACGAGACAGTGGGAAGCTCAACTCTAATAAAATATATATATTTTTGCAGGGAATAAATAAAAATGCACCAGGGAGAATCATCCCGTGTGATAAGTGAGGCAGGAGGGAATCCTACATAATATTTCAGAATTTTTTGGCCGATAATAACCCAACCAAATTGCATTAGCCTCTCAATCAGCACAATTTTTTTTAGTTGAATCAATATTAGATATTGTAATGGTGCATGGGCAACCCTAGTAGAAAATTTTTTTGATGTCCCAATTGTTCCACCTCGAGAACGAACTACTGAGCTCTTCACAGCAGGGTCTTCCCATGACTTTTCGGAAGAAACTTTAAAAAAAAGGAAAAGCCTACCACTCGACTTTAAACAGACACTTCTAAAAAAATTTCACAGGATTATGACACGGCAATATCTTGTTATTGCCAAGCACTCAGGGAAAAAAAGAAGCAAGTCAGATGGCAGTTTTAGTGGCAACTCAGAAGCAAGTATTATTATTCCATTTACAAAAATATATGATCCCGCTGGTGAACAGGGGTAGCGACATATGAGCCACTGGAAACAACATTTTTTAGAAAAAAAAGTACATATACAAATAATATGCACACAAGACCCGTTGTTGCTGTTGATCTTGTTGTTGAATGTGTGAAGACGGGAATGAGGAAGCGATAAAAAATATGACATGGAAGAAAATCAAAGGGAAATCCTACATTTCGGAAAAAAAATACAGCTTCCATAAATATTTTTCAAACGTTTGAACGTCTCCCTCGAAAGCAATATAAAACTTGTGTATCCTTTTTTTAAAAAAATACTCTACAGCTTTTGCCAGAATAAAAAAAGGTAAAGATAGTTTGTATGGTCAAGGTTTTATTTTTAATGTGCAACAAAAATATGTATAGGAAAAAGAAGGCTTAAATAATTCATGACCAGTTTTTAAATGGAAAACAAAGGAGGTCGTTGTGTGGCCAGAGGAATGAATGAAAATTCCTATTCCTAAGGATTGTGTGCTACGTACTTAACTGACAAAAAAATAAAAGAAGTGTGAAGCAACGGACAAAGTGTGTGCAGTCGAGATTATCGCCTTTCACCACCTAAAACTTCAAGTGATAAACAAGTTCACTTTGTTTTTCAGTAGGGCTCACATATCAATGAATAGACGAGAGAGTTCATTTGGTGAACTGGTGGCATTTCGTAAGATATTATTTTTTCGCGACAAATGGACACAAACTCAGTTTTTTTTCTGCAAAGAATGTTTAAACATGGGCAAAACTGCAAATATTAGGCTTTAAAGGCATTTACTTTGTATGTGTATCCTTTTTAATTCGACATGGTATAGGCATTAAGTCAATCTTAGCTTTTTTTGCTGGTTGGAAACACGCATTTCCATTTCGATCTGATCAAAAATACTCTGTCCAGTTATCTAAAGATTGCACTGCACTTTAAAAATCGAAGATGAAAGTACATAAATATGAATTCGCAATGCTGCTGAGTCATTATTGTCCTTTGCAAAACCACGCCAGAGAGATACATGTAGATATTAAAACGGAAGAGGAGTGTTTGCCAACTACTTATCAAAATAAAGCATTACTACATAGCAGCAATGCATCTTATACATATAATGTCCACAAGAAGAGATCTCTCACGGTGCTGTGCACACAGAGACAGAAGATTGAAAACGGGCAAACGAACTTTTAGTTGGAAAATATATATTTTTGTTTCAAACTCTTTCCTAAACTTTGTTTTTATACCTAACGCCTGGATGCCAATGATGATTACTTTGACCAATGATGCTTATCTTTCCAATAAAAAAATCTAATATGAAATGAAGTTCTAAAAGGTTCTTACAAGAAGAAGTTCTGGAGTCACACTGTTGGCCGTGTAGTATGACAATCGTTGCGGTGAGATGGTTGTCCCGGTAATTTTCGAACTGATGAGGAGGCAAACGGCACCAAGAAGTTGGAATTGCGTGCGATTAATCTTCTGCATCGCAAGAAACTTATCCATATATTGTACAGCGCGGAGAAACACAGGCTCCTCCATGCCTTCCTCCTCGCAGACCTGAGAAAGAAACAGTTTCATGTATGCATTTATATTCTATGACGAAGTGAGCTACATATTTCTCAATTTCTTGGAAAAACGTATGCAAATAAGGGAAAAATATTTTTCTTGAAAAAAAAATATGGCACAACTATTTACATAGATAAGTTGGAATGATTGAAAAAAATGTATGTGATATATCTTACTTCAAACATCCACAAAGTGATAGCGTTCCTCATCATCGGAGTGATATCATCCTGAATCATTTTGAAGTAGTTGGGCACACTCGCTTGACCCTCTTCCACTCGAAGCATGGACTGAAGCACACGAGGATCGTCAACAATGTTAGTGTCAGGGAATGCGAGTTGTGGCTGAACTCGTGATAAGTCAAGCTGCGCGGACAAAAGCCTCTTGTCGCGAATTCTTGCCGCGATCTCACTGTCCACGTCTGGAGACTCCTCCATCATTTCCTCCGAGCAAGCTAGAAGGTGTGCCATGATGTCCACCAAACCTTCGTTTCACACAGTATCACTAGATTTGATTTTCTTACTTCTCCCCCACAGTTTTCCTTATCTGAGCAGCACTAACTCAATTATCAGAATTTTGCAGTTCTGCATTCAATATTGGAAACAATCATTTCCAACAAAACAATCGTAGAATTCCAACTGAAGCTGGGACTTAAATTTACATTTGCTCTTTCTGAGATTTAATTATGTTGAAAAAGAAAATGAAGGTCTTTCCAACACAACTTAGTCGACTCTCGAGTCCACGAAAACTAAACAAATTTTAGTTTCAACAATTGCTTATTTCTGTGTCAACTGTACGAACCTAGACTAGGGAGATCTCCGAGAGAGGAAACTAATTTACATTGTGTATTGTCTCCTTAATGTGCATAATGTATGATATTGAATATCCATTAACAAAACAAGTAAACTTTTTATTATAATTGTTGCCTTTTCCTTCTGTCCACACAATAATGTAATGTAACAAAAATGGAAGCACAGTCACGAACACAGAATTATTGTTTTTTTCTACCTAAAAAACTTCTTGAACGATACGTTCCTCTCCGTGTCCTCTATTTAATTAGTCTCCACTACAAACTTGAACGGTTTTTCTGGTATATATATTTTTCTCTGTGGAGAGTGTGACAAAGGTGAGTGTGCGATATGAAAGTAGACACTGGCGCGTAGCGTTTCAGACTCAGCAGCTTTCAGTTTGTCTTTCTTGAAGCTTTTGAGAGAGAAAAAAAGAGATCCGCTCCCCACGAGGCATGGACCATCACTAGCAGAATTTTGGACCCAGCAGCCACTTCTGTTTCTATTCCTGGCAGGAGAATCTTCCACCAGTTGCATGTTGTATCCATCCACACGAGCTTGTTGAACAAAGAGCAACAGTTTTTTTCCAGCAGCAGCAGCAGCAACCAAAGTAGCCCAATGATATGCAAGCAAGCACCGAGGTTTCTTCTGCCTTTATGGACAGGCAGACAAAACCTCGATAATGTGGAGCATGCATTGAGCCAAGTACTCCGCAGCAACAAGCAATGCAGAGCCTGCTCAACTTTTGACTGTGCCAAGGCATAACTCATGCCTCTACCCTCTTATCACTTCATCACAGCACAGTTTGCCTCTCCTTACACTGTATAGAAAAGAAAGAAAGAAGAGTGGTGATGCAAATGAAGAAGCTGAGTAAGTTGACTTTGGCTCTGGGCTTTTCTTTTACGGAGAAATAATATTCTCTCTACCAGTTTGGGCCAATATTTAGGTACGTTATTATTAGTGCATAGAAGTATACGCAGAATTGAGTGCGATAAAGAGAACTTGGATTTTGGGGAGATACGATACAAGTCTCCTTCGAGAGAAAAGATGGAGGATTTCAGAAATTATTTTGTGAATTTGCATGTTTCCTATCACAATTTATACCGCAAATTATGATACTTTTTCTCAGCTATGTAGTCAAATTAGTTTCCAAGGGTTTATGAACAAATATTTCATGGGATCAGAAGCCAGCTTAGTTGAAAAAAAAAACCGAGTCAGAAGTTAATTGCAGCAGACTAATTCTGCTATTCCTCATTTCATGAACTCTAATTCTATTGTGTTGTGCCAGACATGCTAATCTTCGCTGATATTGTAGGACTGCGATGAGAATTAAGAAATGAATTAATTATTGAAAAATTATCTACTAATCCATATTTTATTTTCAGAATAGCAACCTGGAATGCATTGTTTTGCTCATGTGCATATCTTCACCGGATTCCATTTCCCAAGTCAATATGCATAATACATGATCACAACAAAATTCTTCCGACCAGCATGACAATTTTGCATTGTCCTGCCCTGTGATTTCATCCATAAGCATAAAATAGGACAAAACAAGAAAAAAAAACCTGTAGCACACATTTATAATTTCACGTCATGCCTTATCACACTTGGACAGTTGATCATAGGACTATTGAAAAGTGACTCTCTGTCGGTCGGAAGGATATTGAGTGACAGTGACGGTTACTAATAATATTTAGCGTCAGTTCATCACGAAAAAAAAATAATATGCTTTTTTCCATTCGAAATAATAAAAACCATCTTTCCAAAATGCAAAAGGTTTTGCTGTTGTCTTCATCTCCCGAAAAAAATAATTTTTTCCTTCTAGCATGCATCTGAAATAGTGGTTTAAATAGCAGAAAGTCCAGCAAAGAAAAGAACAACAACAACAACAAGGGACAAGTGCATGTCACAAAGATAAAAGGCAAGCAGGTTGGTTCTTATTGCTGAACATGTTGTGTTCAAGATTTTTTTTTCGAGGAGACCTTCACACAAGATTTTATTACCAGGTAAAAAGGAACCACCACGAAACAAGCAAAAGGCACGGCGAAAAAAATATGTATTACGACGTGCCTCTATTTTTTTTGTTGCCACAATGATCTTCGAAGATGAAGTGCAGCAGGTCTCTTGATTTCCATTCACTTGTCGTAACTCCAAAAAAATCATGCATTATTAGAGACGAAGGAACTTAATGGTTTTTAAAGGAAGAAGGCCCTTGTCTTTATAACAACAATTGTAAATGCTATCCTTTCTTATTATCACCCGCAACACTTGAACAACTTGAGGAGTCTCTGATCAAGGAGGAGCGCGCAACAATGCACACAGGGGACTTGACTCCACCATTTCATTATGGACTACCACAAGAAAAAAAACAAAAAATGTTTCTACAAGTTCAAAGCATGAGGAGTCAAGATCAACTGGAAAAAAATGATGATGACGCTTGCCAGAGACTGAAATGTACTCAATTGCACCTCATAGTTTTTATACAGCCAGTTCACTATACAGCATTGTTGAGCAAAACCTCATAAAAATTAGGTGGGAAGAGGAGTCGGGAAATTGTGTGCATTGTGCGAGGGAATTCCTTTTTTTTTGTGAGAACATTTCAAAACAATCTGAAAAAAGGATCGATACATTTTTTTCTGAAATAGTATATTTTTTTTATTGTTGAAACATTTGTTCGTCATTGTTACTAAGATAATATAATATTTCTGGGCAAAGCACGGCACAGCTGATGATGGGAGCGTCATGATGTCGCCGGACAAGAAAACAAAAAATTCTCTGAGTTTGTTCCAAGAATATTTTTGGGAAATAAAAATACAAATAATGGATATTTGAAAATGATAAAAAATATGGTTCAATCTGTCCTGGGAATTCACATGTGAAATGGAAGCACACGAGGGACTCACTTGACACTTTAAAGAAAATGTCGAAGACTTTTTTTTGCTTTTTGTGAAGGTTTCATATGTGATGATGATGATGGAGCAAACGGGAAAAGTGACGAAACTAATTTGCAGCTGCAATTAGTAATCCTAAACTTACATATATTTAAGGGAGAGGAATAAGTGTTGTTTTAATTTGGCTAATTAATTTCCTCTTGTTTCAAAAGCCGACATTTTAATTAGTGCATAATTGATAGCCTGGAGGTGATGAGGTTGCACCTTAGCTACGTTCTAAAAAAGATTATGATCTTTAATTAGTTCTGAAAATAAAACGTGTGCATGCAAATGTGCATACGTTCTCTCCGCGTTGTCAACATGTTTTTCTTTGTGTTGTGCACCATCACACATATGTGTACATGCACTATGCACAAATTTATCTTCTTGTTTCTCGAGCCTGTTTTCATCCCAATTCGAGTTCCACTTACACATATCATCTTACAAAAAAAAAGAAACGAAAAAAAAATATATACTCAACTTTTGCATGCAATTTGTGTTTGAAGGAGCCTTTCACCAAACTAATTGGTGACAAGAATTATTGTGTAAGTTAGCCGGATAATAAGGACAATCTGTAGAGCTTCTCAGCAGAGGTGCATGTTTGTCACTTGGTAATCCCCACAGGGAAATAATAGCCTGCAATATTCACGCTACCACGACACAAAAAAAGGTTAGAAAAGAAAAAACATAATCCTTTTCTCTCTTTCTTTTGCCTTCTTCATGTATTCCTATCAAATTTCAACTTATATGCATACATATTTACATTGACTTCCAGCGGACTTGCGGCATACTAGAAGCTATTATGTATTTACTTACTTACTACCACTATGATACTAAAGACAAGTAAAAGGTCGTTCTGGAGACTCAAACATTTTCATATAAATTATGACTTTTGTGTTGGCTCTCCAATAATACTAGAATTATACGACTCATTTTAGGCGGAAAAAAGGATTGTGAGAAGGAAAATAAAGAGTGATATTTTATGAAGGAAACTCAACTACTGCTGCTGCTGCTGGAGAAGAATTATTTTGAATTATTGTTATTACGTTAGTTATACTATCTTAAATGCGCATTATATGCAACACATTACCATAGCTCCTTTTTTTTCTTCTGGTCAGGATTCATTTGTAGCTTTTAATGTACTTTTTTATAAATGAAAAAAAATTGTATTGTTATTGGAACGAAAGATATATTTTTCCTTCCTATTTATGCCTGTGGACAATATAATGGCCTTACATTAGCGCATTAGTGCGTGCTTATGATCATGATAATGACGAGAGATATGTATGCATATTAAGCAAACAAAAAAATAATAATATGTCGTTGGTCCAAAAAAAATTATCACATCTCTGCCATAAGCACTAAGCACACTAATACTAGTTAGCATACTAGTATGCGTGTGTACACATATCTCTATAATTTTTAATCTTTTCCCTTACATATTTTTTATATTGTTAATCGTAATCGGTCTGATAATGCTGCTGGAGAGCCTGGGCAAGCACAAAAGGTTTGTGCGAGACAATGGAATTCGTGAGTTGCATCATGAGTTATGTGATATGTGAGTGGACTCCCGACCTACCCCTCGTTCCTTTTCCGTCATCCTCATCATCATCATCCTCGAAAAAAAAAATATCTTCGGCAGCAGAAGCAGCAGCAGCATTTTTAGAGGCAACGAGGAAGATTTTAGAGAGAGAGAAAGAAAGAGCGCTCTCGCTTTTTAATGGAAAGTGGAAGCAGCAGCGAGAAATTTTTTTTTAAAGGAGTAGAAAAAATATATAAAATAAATGCACAGTAGTTGTTGCAGTAAACAATGCGTCGAAAAAAATATGACTGGTGCACCACTGCATCATCCTATAATCATAACCATCAACTGGAAAAGAATATCCGTCAAGAAAGATGAGTGGGTAAGGTAGTGGGTTAAAAAAAAGTGTTGGGGAAAATATGTTAGCTATACTCTATTATTACATTACTCACAAGAAGAAACTCTCTTTTTTTGCTACTTGTGTGTGTAATATTTACGAAAATGGGTAAAACCCTTTTCCTACCTCACTAAAATATTAAATGATGCATTTTATTTTCCTATTTAACATTCTCTTTTTTTCTACTTTCACGCATTACACACACACACGCATTGTATGTATATTAGATATTATTAACTATGGAAGAAAAAAATTTGACTCTTTCTTTCTTTTTTTTTCTTTTATGGAATCAATCCTTTCTTTGTGTGTGCATATCTTTTCGAAATAATATACATTTTTATGCCTTTACGTAGGCAACAAACCATGTCGGTTTGTTTCTGGATTTTTGTTGTTATTTTTGTTATTGTTGTTGTTCCTGATGGAAACAGCAGCACCAGGCATCTTGCTGCACTTCCCTCGTAAACACTTCTTTCTTACATTTTATATATATATTCCCTTGATAAAAAAATTCCTTGAACTACTACCTCACTTTTTTTATTTTTCTATGAAGGTCGTTAACAATACGTAATAATGATGGACTTGAACAAATTCCGTCTCGACTGGATGACGATGATGAAAAAACGAAGAATTTATATATATATTTATATCGTGATCAGCAACTTTGCCTCTCTTTTCCACTTGGTGGATGGAGACCATAAGAGAAGCAGCTCCTGTGATTAACAATAATTTCTAGATTGACCGTCTTCCTAAGTAACTTTACTAACTGGCGGTGTGTGCAGCCTGAGCACTTTGATCAATGCCTGTTGTTACGGGCAAATGAGATGAGCGTGGTGGAGGGCTCCTTTCAAAAAAATAGCTGATGTGTGCGAGAAACAGGGCAGCTTTGGAGAGTAATAAATAAAAAAAAATATTACTAGAAAGGAAATGAGAGGGAATGTGTGTGCAAGAAAAACAAAGTTCATCTTCTTTTCCATTTCGCTCAATCTCAGCTCTTTGGCTTATCAGCTCTGGATACTTTAATTTTATGTTTATGGTACTTTATCGATACAGAATTATTTTATTTTGGAGATATCGAACAAGTCTTATCATAATTATCGCTGAGTAGAAGCATTTCACATTTCTAATAAAATAGCCCTGAGTTATCTTTTACTTTCGCTAGATTTGTAGCTTAACTTCTGCACAAATCTCAGAAGAGAAAAAAGAAGTATGTCTTCTGTTCCACATTTCTTATGTTTCACAATTTTTTTAAATAAAAAATATATTTTATATTGCTTTCTTGTGGTAAGATTTTTTTTCTGATGATGATGAGCCCGCTGTTGTTCGTCTTTTCGACCACGTCCCATGTAATGACGTTCTTCCGAATTCCAAAGCGTACCCCTGTGGATACCCCACACAAGAAGATGATCGATTATGTCGTGGCATAAAAAAAGGCAGCAAGGAAAAGAATGAAGGAGAGAAACCTCAACATTTACTACATAACTTTCAATCTCAAACCCCGACTTTATTATGATTATTATTATATTTTTTTAGAACAATTTTTTTTACTCCTCTGCCTCCCATCATCTGTTTTCTTTTTTTCAGCCTGACTTCTATTTTAAAAAAATTCTATTTTGTATCGTATACAAGAGTGGCTAACATCCTTGTCGGTAGGAATCCGTCCTTGAGGTTCGTTTGGGTAGCAGCCTCAATTAGACGATGAGGTTTATTATTACCAGACGACGATTATTATTACGTTCTGAGGAAGGTGCATCATTCAACCTCACAGATGAGGGAAAAAAAGGTTGATTCCATTTCAATGAGAATGTAATAATAATGCTGATTCCCGAGATGAATCTGGTGGCAATATATTTCCAAGGAAGAAGTTTCAATTTCATTAGCCGATAATGACTGTGCATTTTTTTTGGTTCATTTGGGAAAATAGTCCTTCTCAAGCTATACTATTATGGCCACACTACTGCCACCAGCCTGAGGAATGTTGAGCAAGGATAGAAATGCTTCGCGAAACAATTAACAGGCAACTTTGAAATTCCTCCATTCGACGCGCATTTCATAACTATGAAGTATATATATATTTTTTTCCAAATTGGTTATCGTCTTGGTTGTGCATAAATGTGTGTGTGCAGCAGAGAAAGAGCTTTCATCACCATTGTTTGCTATTATTGGGAATCAATATTTGCCATCTTTTCCTTGTCCAAAAATATTTGACACTTTTACTTGCACACTTGAGCAAAAAAAGACTTTTAAGATTTTGCTGTAAGATTTTGTAAAAAAAATGTAATCGCAACAAAGCTGAAAACAGGCGCTAAATGCCTTGTTACAGTGAAATGGACATGTTTGCATAAATGGTGATGTAAGGGTTTGTTCAAGTTCGAAAAAAATGTGTACTTGAACAAACAAAGGAGCTATGTAGACACATTCATGAAACAGAAGTGCGCATCGACAAAGCACAGTTTGACGTTCGTCGCGTCGTCGGTGTCACAAGCACACAACATGCCAACTCAGCTCTTTTTTTTGTACAATGCAAAAAGGTAAAAAAAAACGTTTTTTTTCTTCTTCTCAGAAGAAGAATGAAACGAACAGAGTCAAGGGAAGACCGACTGGTCACACGCTGAATAAATGCTTTTTATTTCTATTATTTTATTCCTCCAAAATACCGCAAACTGTGGTCTTTTCCGAAAAAAAATGATGATGATGATCGGAGGCACACAAAAAATTAGAAACACTTTATTGTTTCAATATTTTGATTCGTTCCGTCAAAGATTTTGAGCCACCTCCACACACACACTCAGACCAGACATATTATGCATGTACTATAATACATATGTATGTTGTGTGCACATAAAAACAATCTCTGTTGTGTGCAAGCAAACATTGTAGAAAAAAATAAGAAGTGATGTCTCATGTCTGTACCGGCATAAAACAACAGGCTCTTTTGAATTAATTGATATGAGGTGGAAACAAAGGGAATTCGGCAGCTCTCCTCAGATCCTTCCAATTTTTTTTACCTAAAAAACGGAATAAAAGCATTCTTGAGTTTTTCAGACCAACCGTACATTTATGAAGGTTGGAATTGAAAAAAAGTTTTTTTTGTGGAGGTGAGGCATGCATTATATTATAATATATGTATGTGTAACTATAGAAGAACCTCGAGAGAGAGAGAAAAAAATGTTACACATTATTTACATTAAGAATGGTTGATGATTGTACATGTTTTTGTTTGTAATGTGATGCCACGCTAGTTGTACACTACTTTTTCAAATCAACAACAAGAGAAATAAAAAAAATGTGTGCAATAAAAAAATTGTTGAAAGTGATGCCGACGACAGCACGACTGACATCATCATCATTTGACAGGAATGCAAACGAATGTAACACCATGGCGGAGACGAGATGCTCTGCAAACCGTGAGAAACAGTTTCAAGAATCAATCACACAGAGGATCCAACATTCGAGTGATTTACTCCACTGGTTTCACTTACTCACTCACTCACATATATAAAATATCACTCAACTCCTCTACAGTCTTCTACATAGTACACTTGCTTCACTTCAGCTGCACATTTTTTTTTTCTTGTCTGCAAAAAAGGAATCTTGGCAACTATTATGCACACACTTGTATGGCTTCTTTTTTTATGGTGTTATTGTCCACCGAGAAATTGTTACACTTTTTATGACGCCAACACCCATTGAACAAGAAAGAGATTCCTCTGAGAGGAATGTCTGAACATAATATTACCACGTGTGAGAATCGTGCATATTACCCCTCAAGATAATGGATTAATTTGCTTACTACCTTGTAATTGATTATGGAACAATGTCTTCATAATTTTGTTGAGCAGAAAGACGCGAGAATACGTAAGACAAGTGTCAGTGACCTGCTTTCAGGTTGCAAACCAAAACTGGAATTTTTTTACAAGGATTACCTTCCTTCGCAATTTCGTTCAATGGACTCATTATAACGTTTTGTCCACTTGGGTTACCTATTTAATCTGGAGGATCATTATCGCAAAAAAGAGGATTCCTTTTCTCGTGTTACTATTTTAGATCAAATAATCATCTTATCACTTTTTTAAGATGACAGATTTTTTTTGGGCAAATTGTTTCCAAGCTTAGTAGTGAAGCTTGTAAATATATAAGCTTGTAAATTATATAAAAGCATAATATGTGGGGAGGAAGGAAATTCTTCTTTGTTTGTTTTTTGCAGAAGGCATTTATAATAGCTCTTAGCAAAGGTTCCGAGAAGATGAGTGGATGTGTGAAAGGATGAGATGGAATGAGTTAATATTTGAGGTTTGACATCTGTCCCCGTTCATTATGTGTCATCAACACGTATTTATTTAGTACGTTTTTATCTTCTACAATTTTCTGCTCCTTCTTTATGGCTCTTAACTGCCTTCTGCAAAAAAAGAAAGAATCTTTTCTCGTCTTGATGCACTCATTCATTAAGATCTCGGATGTTGAATGAACGCATTGCAGAAGACACAGTAATAATTGTGAGAGCATAATTTAATAGGGCGAGGTATAAAATTTGCAATTGATATTTTAAAAAAGAACGAACACATGATTCTTTTTTAAAAAGTAAGTATTTAGAACCACTTTTTTGAATCTTCTGATCTATTAAATATATTTTTTTGTGGTGAGTTTCATTGTGAGTCTGAATGAGACGTTTTTATTTTCACTCCTCAATGGGGAGAAATGGCAAGGATGACATTGTAAATTGTAAACATGTTCATTTTTACTACTTGAGCTGCTGATGCTGTCGGAGATAAGTAGATAATTGAGTTGGATTACCGGTTCATTCATTCATTTCAGAAATTAGATGCATCTCTGACAAAAAGCCATGCATAGATAGATAGGTACTTCTTGTGCGCTTAAAAGTATTCAGGCAGCTAGGTAAGTCCATACCTTGATACTTATCTTTCATGGCAGTGACTTTATTTTTTAAAAATGAAGCTCCACCAAAAGAAAGATCCTAAAATTAGGCTTATAGAATTTCACACCTGGTCATCTTCATACATGTAGCAAAAAGCAGAATTTTTTGGATTGGACACTGCAGTGAGGTAAGGTAGCTAGCTTGCCAAAAAAATATATAATATTGCTTGTGTGTGCGCAGTTATGTATTTTGCCTTACCCAAAAAAAAGATGCTCATCTATGCTAATCAAGTGAAGTGGAATTCAGAAAAAAATATTTTCCTCACTCAAACTATTTGCACAGACACATGAGGAATGAATGAGTGACTCACTTCTTCAGAAGCGCTTGCATGCCAAAATATGCTAATGAGTGATTGACTTAAAGCGAAAAACGAACATCAAAATATTCAAACTTACTTACCTACCTTAAGTATTACATATGTGAGAATGCAATTTCTTGAGATGGCACAAGTTGTCTAGAGAGAGCACCTTGTATTTTTCGAGTCCCTTTTGTATTCCTGCTGCCCTTGAAAATATCCTCAAGCATCCTAATCTTATTATCTTTATGATAGGTTCGTGTTCTTTGCTGTACAGAAATTACCAATTTAAATGCAGCAGCAACAGCAATAATACATATTTCTATGACGAGAGAAATAAGTAATATTAGTATTTAAACGTGTTCCTCCAGCTAGCTCTTCAACTAATGTACACTATGTCATCTTATTTTCCAGAAAGAAAAAAAAAATGAGCGAGGGAATGAGTTTATTGGATGGGCTACCACTTTTTTCCCTTATATAAGCAGATTACTAGATAATAAACGAGGGAATGAGTTTATTGGATGGGCTACCACTTTTTTTCCTTATATAAGCAGATTACTAGATAATAATAATAATGGTTGTATAACTCGCTCGTAAAAGTATGAATATGAGATGTGGAATAAGAAGAAGAAAAAAATATGAAACAGGTAATAATGATGCACTTCTGGTGTTTTTAAGACGATGATGACGAAGGCGAAAAACACGCATTCCTTACCTTTTTTTCTCTCTTTCTTTTCTTTCTGTCCGTGCCTGCCCGTCCGCTCCATTGCATTGAGAAGTGCCTCCACCACAGATGATGATGATGGAAATGACGAGAGGGATCAAGTGGTTCCGAAGAAGTCAGTTGAAAGCAATCTTCTTAACTGGAGAAAAAAAAGATGGGAAGAAGGATTGTATTGAATGATAATGATAATAATAATGATGATGGACTTGGTTGATATCGAAGAGAGTACCTCAGCATATATTTTTTGTTCTCTGTTCTTTTGCCACCACCACAAACAACCACACTGATTCACTAGTCACTTGTGTTGTTTCCTTTCTTTCTTGGTGGCTTACTTATTTTTTTTTTCACGTCGATTCCTCGTCGGTGTGTGGAGGCATCGCTGGTGTGAAGAAGGTCTAAGGGCTCATCTTTCCTTATCTCAGCTAACCATCCTCTATAAAATGGTAGCTAAATATCGTGGCAATAATAATATCTCTAGTGTACCCTTGTGTCTACTCTGCACTGCCACACCACCAGAGAAAAGAAAAATGAATTTTTTCCTGCGTCCTTCTGTTGTTGACTTTAAAACGGTGTTTTTACTGGAGAATGTTCCAAGAAATGGAAGTGGTGCTGGGTTGCTTGCTGTTTATGCAAGGAATGGATTTTTTTTACTCTGTCCATTTTCACCGAAACAAACACCACCAACTGGTGTTGCATCCATGTACCAATTTTTTTTTTCAGGAATATCCTTATTGCTACAGATAAAGGAGACTCTCTTATAAAATAGTGACCCTGAAACAGTAAAAGAGCTTCTTCTGCTTATTAGCGCTTATTTTTTTGGGATAGGCATAAAAAAAATCTCGTTACAAGTGCACACATCATGCAACAACAACTATGAGGAAATGTGGAATGGAACGTAAATAAGAAATAGCAGCAGGTTGATGATGGTGTTATTATTGCTGTGAACCTTTTTTTCACTCCTTGTTACAGCAGGTTCCTTTTATTTTCTTGACTTGACGTCGCTCATTATTCCCTTGTACACACGTAGCCTTACATACTAACTTATTATGTAACATGTTATTTCCTTCATATCCCCAAAAATTTTGTTATATGGCAATATTGGAATTTTCATTCGAACACAGAGTATTATATAATATATAATGTCGAAGAAGAAAACATATTTTTTTTGTTTTCTAAAACAGAGTTTATACATTTTACCACCATGAGTCCCTTCCAAGGAAGAAAAAAAGAATTCTTCTTGTTTCGCCTGTCCACAATCATTTTTATTATTTTTTTCTTGAGCGGTGCAGAAAAGTCAGTTTGAGCCTGGCTGCTTCGTATTTCATTTGTTTCCTTTTTTTCTCACTTCTTGTCTTCTTACAATTTTTTTTTCATTCCTTCTTAAATTGTAGTGTTTCTTGGACCATCTATTTCAAAGAGTGAGTCCCTAGAAGAAGAAAAAAAAAACGATTAAATCAGTTGGTGTGTGTGATCCCTTCTTCATCCTCAATATTTTCTTCTCCTGGCTGCTTATATGACAATGAGAAGAACAATGCTTTTTTTTCACATTTTTAAAAGGTTATTTTTAAAAAAATTGTTCTTGGTGTGTGTCTTGCAATGCAATTTAAGGAACTTGATCAATCCACATCTTAGATATATTTTCCTTTTCGTTGTGTGAGACGTCTTTTGGAAGATGGAAACCGTGTACTTAATTTAAAGTCCTCGGGGAAAATAATAGAAAGTAAGTCAACTGGAAGAGAATAAGGACAGCCAGACGGATAAGATTATTGATGATGATAGGATCTTGCAACCTTTTTGTGTCCAGAATCCACAGACCGAGAGCAAAAATAAAGCTTCTCAAGATTATGGAGAGTGTGATGCAGGTGAATTTTTTATTGAAGGGAAAGGAATTACCCACAAAAATCCTACTGGCACCGGGTCACCACTGTTTTCTGGGTGGAACCTTACTTTCTTGTTGAGTCCATTGTTCCTTGTTGGAGGTATCCTGTGAAGAGGAGCAATTCTACTAAATTGTATGAGTAAAAGCAGGCAACATATATCATTTCACTTTTTGTTCAAAGCATAATTTCTGCCTTAAGTATTAATTTGAAGGAGAATAATTTAATGAAATTTGCATATGATTGTTGTGCATATTTTACTTAACCATTATAAAAAGGTAGAATGTTTTTTAAAGTCACACCCACAACAAGCTAATTACCTAAAAAGAATCTATGAGATTCCTGAACACATTCAAACCCAAAATTGCCAATAGACATTCCTCAGCAAATATAATGGCAGCGAGCGAAACAGAAAGGAAGAACAATGCAGAAGAGAGGAAGACAACTTGAGTGAAGGGTTCTGTACAGATTTTTTGTAAAAAGTACTCCAGGAATGCCTTCACACCTTTTGTTTGAAAAAATCATTGAATATTTTTTGAAAGAACAAACCCTTCGGCGTTGTTACCTGAAACATCTCATATTTCCCCGGATTGTCTTATTTGGCAGTAGGCATTATTATTGACTGCTTTTTGTTCTCAGTGAAAACAAAAAGAAGAACTGGGGAATGACTAGGAATTGGCATGAATGTGCACACGCAGTTCTCAGGTATGTTTTATGCCCATGAATAAATAAAAGATTTGAGCAACCTCACACACAGTATCAATAGGTATATGGCACTTCTGCCAATAAATATAATGGTGCCTAAACAACCGGTTGCTCGTCTGGGAAGTTGAAATGTCCTTGACATTTTACACAATCAAATGGGAAATTGTTCATCTTTTGAAGTCTCTTGTTGATGTGTGTCGGCTTCGCAAAGGTGCATAAATTTTTTTAGGGGGAAGCGTCACTCACAAAAAAAAAAGATATGCGAATTGTTTTCTTCTTTTATTTCAAATGAATGGTTGACTTCTTTTTTTTTGTTTGAAGCGAAGCGAGTGAGTCAAACGAAATTCCCTCTTTATTACAGTGCAAGAATTCCTTTATTTTTTTTTCGCTGGAGACTCAAGCTAAGGTTCGTTCTTGTTTTTTTTTCTTTTTGCCAATAGACATTTCATTCTCATTCTTGGCAGGTATGTAGCCTTTGGGCAATAATGTGTCCATGTTGTTGTCCATGTCAATTTTCGCAATAATGAATGAACACGAAAAAAAAAGTTCTCCGTAAGAGAAAGGGAAAACAAGAGAATTGAGCAAGAATGCGTTGGGTACTTTTATCAATGAACCGAAGAGGAAAATGTGCCAAAATAAAGCTCGTCGAAAAAATACATACCTTTCTTCTAGTAATATTATTTATGACTGGTTTATGACTCCAAACTGCAGGGAATCTCTCTTTTTTTTGCGAAAATGAACAAGTCCAAAACGTAGGAATTACAAAGGACATTAGCGACCCAACAAGATACATAGCTTTTGAGGAATGAATGAAAGGCGAAATGGCTACAAAAATGTTATGGAGAACGTAAAAAGTGAAATTAACAAATCATCAGTACAACCACCCGTTTCATGGAAGCTAAAAAGTGGAGGAGAATAGGCGCGTAAAATGTTTTTTTTTGTACGGCTTATTGCAACTACTGTGGTTCTAATATTTCAATAATTCGCGAAAAAAAATGCATTAGTCCGTAGTTCCTTGGTGTCGGGCTGTCGGGAATTTGAAAGACTGGAGCCAGTAATATTGTAATTCGAGATCTATTTCCATCTTGGTCCAATTTAATAACTTAAGTAGCTCTCAGGATGAGATTTGCATTGACGCAGACTCGGGACATTTATCTCAGATTACAGGAAAAGAATTAAAATTGATGGGACGAAGAGGAAGTCATAATAATTATAAGATCACTCCAAAATGCATTTAATACGGTATTGGGTTACATTTTTGTGAGTGAGTGAGTGAGCTCCCTGTCGCCTTTCTGGTATGCAAACGGGCTGGGAAGTTTTCCAATAAAAAGTGCATTGCCTCTTACTCATTCTGATTTAGAGTCGCTGCTCTGGTTAGCGCAGCTTTTAATTTCCCATGACTCACACTCTCACAGATTTGGCTTTACTTGACCTACAAAGATAAAGGTTTCGCCGAAGCTGTTCTCTCTCAAAACAACATTGTATCCAGTGAATAAATAGATTATGAGCTTTCAATAATAATTATGTTTCCAGAGAAAGAGATTATGCTTATCATCCATTTAGGAATGCTTTTAAAAAAGTGATTCACAAAATTAGAAACAATTTCAGCGAATTAAGTCTTGAAACAAATGATGTCATCAGATTTTACAAAATGGGAACTGAGTGTGAAGTGATTTACGCCCACTTCGACAATATTAAGAAGTAATCATCAGAAAAAAATGATTATTGGGAGCCACTTGCCAACTATTAAACCAGTCGTCAGTCAAAGATCAATCTGCAAAAATTTGTCTGCATTTTCACCTTCTCAAGGTTGCCCATCTACATTCTACTGTTTCAGCAAATAAAAAAAGGAGTAAGACAGGGACTTCACACGACGTCCATGTCTATGCTTATCGAAAATTTTTTGTATTGACGCCAATTGTAAAAGCTCTATGCTGTTTAGACTTCTTGCGAAAATGCTGACTGAGTAAGTAAAACTGACTCCAGGATTCCAAACCATAACTTCTTGTTTTGTGGCAGTCAAAATAATGAAATCTTCATAAAGGCACGAGGACCACGACGTGTGAGAAAGATAAGAAAATAAGGAACTAACAGACTTAAAACCTCTAAAAAATATTGAGAAGTGGTCCTCCGTGGCCCCAATCACAGTAATGATAGCCATCTCGCAAATTTCTCCCCGATTCGCGAATTCCACTTAACGTCAATCAAAAATAAAAAAAACTGGCCATGTGTAATGAAAGCGCATACTATGCTATACTCATTTCTTTTTTTTTTCATAATATTTCTCTAGCCAGAACGGAGTGTGAGGAAACCCATAAAAACAATCAGCTTCAGGCCTTTGCCATTTACATTAGAGATGAAGCTATGCATGCCTCTTAATTCTGACTTCATCGTTTAAACTTTATTATTATTTTTTTCTCCAACAAAAATAACAAAAATCATGAAACAAACAGATATGTATATATGCAATACATTATTAGAAGTTCACCATGCTCACATTATTAGTTGACCCATGCATCCCAAAATCATCCAGAGATGCTGGTTGTTTCTTTATAAAAAAGAAGCTGCGACTTCTGTATACTCAGCAGATCGCCAGAACACAGCAGCATCTCTTTTGGTGGTAGTGATGATGCTCATGTTGACGAGGATGATGCTTGGATGAACAAAGAAAGGAGGGATAATCATGTTCACATACCAACATACTTTACCCATCTCTCTTTTTTTCCTTTTTGCCGGCTTTTACGAGAGCCAAAGAAGAAGTTGTGTGTGTGGAGTTGGCTGGAAGAAGATCCAGAACAGTGTAAAGAGTTTAGCCACTGATGATGATTATAAAGTCGAAAGTGAGAAAGTGGAATCACGAATCATAGTAAATAAAACAGATAGAAATATATGTAATTCATAATGTGCTCAGCGCTATTTCATAACCACATCATACATAACCATTACCTTTTGATTAAGGTTTTTTCACCATATGGGCCAATACAATGTATTTAGTTGATGGAATGCTATTCTTCAATCTCGCTGGAACCCTTTTCTTCAAAGAAATAAAAGGAAAAAAAAATATAATATTCAAGAATGGAATAGCAGGTGAAATGGAAGGATTCCTCATTATTACATTATCATATATGTTACTACCCCCACCTTAATACAAAGAGATCAAATACGAGGTTTTTTTTTAAAAAACTCAACCTCTTGCAAGGTAGCCAGAACCAAAACAAGTGGATGCTTGTACGTGTTGTTACGAGGGAAAATATCATACTTTTTTAAGAATGTTCTTGTCCGAAAATGATGATAACTATGCATGCGTACTTCTTTGTCACTGATTCTTTCCCTATGATATATTTTGTATGCTCTCCATATTTATATATTGTAGTATCGGTATAAACGAAAAATGTATAAATATTGCTGTGGTGGTGGTGGGATGCCGGAGAAGAGAGAAAGAAATCAAGATTTTTTTAATGTTGTTTTTTACCACCACTCTTTGTTTCTCTCGGGGCGAGATCAAAATCTTATAGGACGTATGGACAAGGTTGCCTACAGAAAAAAAGACCCTTCTTTTTCACACATCAACAAGCAAAAAAAATACTCCTACCACGTACACACACACACACTCACATACTTGATTTTTTTGTTTCATTCTCTGTTCATTCTTCCATGGGACCATCATTATTAGATACTCAGAGGTGTACATATTTCTTTATAAAAAAGATGCTGGAACTGCAGGTTCTGGAAAAAAAATATTATTGATTATATTGTGCGGTGAGTGAGCGGTGTCTCTCTTATCATTACTATGATTGCGAACAGAGAAACAAAAAAAAAGGTTTTTTTGTCGTACCTTTTTTGTATGTTTTCTTGTGCATGATTGTCATCATTGCTGTTCCGAAATATTTTGTCTTTGTTTTTAATCCCAAAGTGTAGTATGTAGTTGTATATAATCAATCAAATATATGTTCTCAGGTTTTTTTCTCTCATGCTGGCTCTATAAAACACTTTCTGGATACAGTGGAAATGAGAAGACACACGGGGTATTTTATGTACACAAAAAAATATTTTCTTGTGGATAAGGGCAAACCTGAATTGATCTGGAGGTCAGATTGACTCCTTGTTTTTTTATAATGCAATGAAGTGTTTTTTTATCGGAGAGAAAAAAGGATAGCTTGAATGACTAAGCGTATTAAGATTCCTCCAGCTTGTATACTTTTTTTCTACTAAAATCGTATAAAAATGTATAAAAATATAAAAAAAGGGATGGAAAATGTGATGGTATATTGGTAATAAAAATTTAAGAGATGCAGTGTGAATGCACATCTTCTTCTTGAAAAAAAGTATATTATCTTCTGAAAGCATCTCGTTCAGTTGGTGCACTAAAAAAATATATTTCAGGGAAAATCAGGATGTGTAATGCGACTGGAGTTAATTATACGAAGAACTGTTCACATAAGACTCTTTTTGTATATAATGATATTAAAAAAAGGAAGGATAATGAGTGAAGCCCATGAATCAAGTGACCAACAGCCGCCAATGATGATGATGACGATGATGATGATCAGAATGACGGTACGTACACTGGTCCATTGATAAAATTCTGTGGAAAAGATTGAAATTCCCGTTCATAAAAGAGAATAGTGAGATCCTCCAACTTGATCTTGTTTCGTTGTTCAACAACTCGTTTTCTTCTGGGTTCAGACATTGTGTGTGTGTGTGGAAGTTGAAGACCAGGGGAGAAACAGGAGCGTAAAAAAAGTGAATCAAGTTGAGAAGGGGAACAAGAGAGAGAGAGAGAGAGAGAGAGATACGATGCAACAGAGTGAACCTTGCTCCCCATTCGTGACCCCTTGAACTTGATATATGCCTGTCATTATCATTCATGAAATCATTCACCAGCTTCTTCTCCATTTTTTGCCTCCATCTCATTCTGAAATGAGAATGTGGAGGAGAGGAGAGCAGTGGTTTTGAGAGAAGGAAAAATATATATGTGTGTGAAAGGGTTAATGAAAGAAAGATGATACTCGATCTTGTTGGCTCCATAATAATGTAGTTTTGTTCGAGACCCCACTGCAAGTAGCCTGTGTGGACCTTCCACTTCGAAATTTACGACAAATAAAGACAAAAGTTGCGATGCGGGCTTGTTTTTTTTAAATAAAAATAATGTTTTTAAATGGTATGCGGCTCGGACTGGTAAGTGAGTAAGTCTTCTTCTGGTATATTAAAATTGCAGGAGAATGTTAAGTTTATAGCAAAAAAATTTATGCTGTTTCTGGCGAGTTTATTGGTCGGGAAAGGATCGAAATACATAAATTTCAAGGTTCCTTTGTCATTAGTTCAGTTTGATTCTTCAATTAAATTCAAATTCCTGATTTATAGAGGGTATTACTATCACTAGGAGGTGAAGCAGGTGAAACAATTGAAGCCACTATACTTTCTCAAATCAAAGATATTATTCACTTCCTCATTTTTGCATTTTAGGGATATTCATTTTAATACTGCTATTTCAACCAATATTCTGTAGTTACGTTTTAATTCTTGAACATCCTTCTTTTTCCTTGGATAAAAATTTCGGTATAGTAAAAAGTCGGTTTCCAGGCAGTAAACGTTCTAAAGTAACAAGTCTCATGTGATCAATAATGTCAGTCTTGGAATTACGAAATATTAAGGTACATATGTTAATGCAAAGGAAGGTTCATTGCCAATTCCAAAGATTCATAATAGAAGTAAGAATTCTTTCCAGACCAACTACATTTTGTGTAGTTCTCACAAAATCTACAGCTGAAAAAATTGAAAAACAAATGGCAAATGAAAAATGAAATTGGCAAAGGGGTTATGACTGAATTAAAAAATTAGCGTAAGTGATTAATGGAACCGGGAATTAGACATAAAACTAGACAATGTCTAAACAACAGAATATATGTAGCAAATATGACAGTTTCTAGTGCAAAGCACCATTCAAAATTTGCTCATTTTCGAGCATTTACTGTCATTACCTGAAGACCTTAAAATGTATGAAACAAATGTAAATAAATAATGTTCCATGTTTTCATCGACATATCCCACTTTGAGGGCTAATATGTACATACGTAAGCCTAATACAGGGAATTGCAACTGATACATGTAGTTGCAGTGGAATTGAGTGATCTGGCCGAGAAGTTTCCACTAAAGTGTAATGAGAAATTTTTGTGCTAATGTCGGGATCACTTGAGTAGTGATGAGGATATAAATTATATGGTCTGTATAATGCTTCACTAGTAACGTATGTACTAGGTACATGTGTGTGTGTGCATCTGAAATCTGAATTTGGTATTTGCAACCATATTAAGGAAAGACTGCAACAAGAAATTATAAGATGGCCGGATCAAGTTGATCAGAAAGATTCTAAATTTGCAGACATATTAAACGATTATTGACTCAATTAGAATTATCCTTTGTTGTAAACCGACACAAACCCAGGTTCTAGCTGCCTTCTAAAAGCCTGGCACTATTTCTTTAACAAAATGCTGGGATAACCGTTAAAAATGATTGCAGCTTTATCCAAGTGGCTCCATGTTGGCTAGTATTTTGATCGTTGAATTGAAGCATCCTATTTTTCTACTGCAATTGTTGTCCATTCCAGCACTCCATATTAGAATTTCCTCTTTTGCGATCTCCATGTTGAAATTTTTGCAAAAGTTGCAAATCTCCATTGTTGCAGTTTATGCATTGACCCGCAGCAGCCGCACAATTTCTAAACATGAAAGCAAAGGGAAAAAAGCATTTTTGTGAACAACATCAGAGATGCAAGCAAGATATAGCTTGCAAGAGCTTCATGTTACATCCAATTATTTGCACAATGTTGTTCGCTCCTTTCACATGAGCGTGACGTTCATCCGTCGGCAAATTTTTGCATGAAAGAAGAAGTAACGAATGGCAGAACTACCTGCTCGTGTTCACATAATATCATAGGCTCCGCATTGTTACCAACCACGAAACACCACCGAGCGCATTATGAGACACATTGTGCATATTATTTCTCTGCACAAAAAATCCATTCCCCGAGATCCAACATTACACCACATTAGATAATGTGTACCTGATTTTTTGCACACAAAAGTGGATGGGCAAAATTGAGTTCCATGTTGTTGTGTTCATCATGACTGGATTTTGGTCACAGTTTTTGTGTAAAACGTCTCTAAATTAGCATTCATGTGTATAGTACAGGATTCTCAATGCTGAACTGGGCGCGTGTGATATCTTCCCAATACTTTGGTGGTCCAGTCCTTGTAGGAGCCAAGATATTCTTCTCGAGAATGGATGTATGTCTGGTTCCGCACTGGAGACTGGACTGAAACGCCTTTCTTCTTCCCATCCATACTCCTTCTGTGAAGGTAAATTGATTGTTGCAGTTGCGCGCCTAAAATCTTCCCTGTCCCACAAAACAAATCTGTACTTGCTGACGTCGTTTTTGCTAATGCCAGCAAGTCTTCAGCTTGAGCATCTCATTTTTATGAAAATTATGGACCAACCAGCTATTTTGAAATTGTCGTCCAGCATTTAAAAAAATCATGTTATGTGTTGCCAATTTTCTCGGAATGTCAAATTTTGCAAAATGAGGCATTGCAGAGTCTTTTACTTAAATGGCGTCAAGCAGTCAGGTAATTTAATGGTGCTTCGTTGAGAGAAAGAGAAACTTTTGGATGAATGAGTGCTTTTATGAAAATCTTCATGGAATTTAAAGCATTAAAAATATTCATATGATTTTGGAAAGTTTGTGAAACGCACTACTACTATTTCGCAATTTCAGCTTGGGCTATTCAATGAATGAACATAATGCAAAACTCTGATCTTTTGGAGTTGGGATTTAGAGCAAGGAATTCAGATACTGTGACTCCGTCTTGACACTTCTTTATGTGGCCTTTGTTTGAGAATCTTTTCTTCCCGTGGCTTGCAGAAAGCTACTCAGAAGATGGACAACAGCAAAGAAAATAATTTTAAAATGCTGTTTGGTAACAAAAGTGAGACAAATGGAGTGTCTACATCGGTTTAAGCAAAACTGCAAATTTTATTGCGAAATAATTTTTTAACCTGCATGTCATGCTGTTTTGCTTTTGAAATTTCTATTTACCAACTTTTTTTTCTTCCTTTAAAAAAAATCTTCGTCCATCAGCTAAAATTACAAGGTGATAATGATAAGATACAAAAACTTTGTTACGAAAGTTAATTGCGTCATCAACATTCTAACACTTCTCCGATGGCGACATCCACCTAGTAAATTATGTCGCGGAGCAATTTCAAACCTTGTAATCATAAACATAGGGAATTGATGTGGCGATAAATCTGGTGTGTCTTCTTCAAAACATTTCCCCGAAGTCGTCATTTGATTTTTTTTCTCAGTTTTTTCAGCTCCTCCATTTTTGTTCGAAGTGAGTGCAGTGATGTAATCAGCGGAGCTTGAGAATTCTCATAATGTTGAGGTAAGAATATCACTCATCGCGGAACCTTCTCTCTCCAGGCTTTTTTTTCCACTTAAAGGCAACTTGTGTCCACCATGAACCATTTCGCTTCACATATTATATATGCATACCCAGGCATAAAAAATTGTTGCGGACGGCTGCTGTGAAACTATAACTGCTCCACTATTGCTGCCACTCTTTAATGGCAGGCTAGTCCACATAAAATATAAATCTTAACTGCGTCCGTATAATTTAAGATGAAGCTGAGCACACACACACATCAGCGACCCGCGAATCCTCCGGTAATATGTTATATTGTTATTTTCCCTTGTTACCTCCTGGAGATTGGTTGACTGGTGGAGCATTTTTTTCAGTTGAAACAAGTCGCGCAACAGAGTGTGTGTGCAACCAGGAAAAAATAGGAATTCCTAGCAATATAAGTTGTAGCTGTAGCAATTTAAAAAAAAAATTCTTTGATTCAAATATTACCATCACAGCGTCATCCTAGTTCCCACTTTTTAACTCTGCATATACATGGCTAATACTTTTATGAAAAGGACAATTCGTAAATGTTTATGAAAGACGAGTCACACTCAAGGAAGAATTTCAATTCATTCTTCTTCTCTGTCATCGGCAGCGCACATTTTAAGTTTCGTCAGGAGTTGCTCCATTAAATTCCGAGGTTGCTCTGCTCAAATATTACTATGCATTCAAACATGCATAACATAACTTTTAAAAAAAATGCAGATTTTTATATCATGGAATTTACTCTCTGAGCTCTGGTCTCCCACTTCTTAGTCTCATCATTCGGTCTATAAATCGCAAATTCTGTCAACAATTTGCCCACACGTGGAAGACGCTTGGTGGGATGAGATGAATGACAGAGGAGATGGAGAAAAATGACGTATTGAATTACATCAACTATGACCACCGTGTGTTTACATAGTAGTGTGTGTGTCCCATATCTAAATTATTAAGTTGAATTGATGATTACTCTTTTTTATCATGGGTTTAACCACACTGTAACTTATCAAGCTTTAATATTCAACAGATGCGAGATTATGTGTTGACAACTTTGGCTGCACCACCGTGACGTACTTTATTATTAATTACAACTTTTTGGCAGACTTGTTCTCCAAATGATGCATGCAAAGATGGACTGTGGGTAATAAAAACACTTTTTACCCCTTCAACATTTTTCCTCTGCGAAACAAAGAGGTTCATTTTTCGCCTTTTCTGGGGAAAAAATGAGTGACGCTTTTCCAAGCTGGACCGGAATTTTTCGGGATGAATTATATATGCATTGGCTTTTGTTTCAGCTCTGAAACTATTCCTGACAATGTGTGAGAGCAAATAAGTGATAGAAAAGTAATAAATAAAAACAATAACAATGGACCAAAGTTCATTGAATATGAAGAAAAAAAATGATAATAAGGATTTTTGTATGCGGGACAATCGACACAAATATGCTTTGCTATAATTTGAACACACATACCATCTTTTCCTGTTGTTACCAGTTTTAAACCTTGAATTGTGTATAATATGCACACACGTCAAAAGCCCTTGTGGAACTTGAAATGAGAAAAATAATAAAACCTGAAAAAAAATATTATATATCCGAAGAGATATCCCCTTCCCTCATATTATAAACTTGAGACAGAATGGAATTGTTTCTGAGAATAAATTATGAATTAGTGAAAGAGCTGTGGTCAAACCAATAAGGCCCTGTTCTGGGATGGGACAGCTGCTAAATGCTCATCTTTAAAAAAAATGGCATTCCCTGCGAAAGCGGTCTTGCTTGAATATATTTTTTTACTCGTCACAGATGAAAACACAGGAGCAGCAGCAGCCACACGAAGAAGAAGAAAAAAAATCGGTGCATCAGCACAGATTGCTGAAGATCTCTTGAGCTTTATATATTTTTTGCGCGAGAGAGGTAATCATGCAATTGGGCAAGAAGGAGGAGAAGTGTAAAAGTCTGACATTATACGAGAAGAAAAAAAAACTAAGCAGCCGGTCCCATCAAACAGGATCATCATGATTGCTGAGTTGATTTGTGAGCTGGGAAAGCGCTGGTGAAAAACTCAAGTGAAAAGGAACCACCACCACCACGACTTACCACTGATTATTACCAGCAGCACTGAAGAGAGAGAGAGAGAGAGAGAGAGAGAGAGAGAGAAAATCCACCGGCTGACTTCGCTCACTCACTCTTACCATCAGCATATTTATCTGCTTTATCCGGTTAACATGTATTCATTATTTTGTAGCACGTATTAAAAGCATTTTGTACAGAACATGGAAAAAAAATTGAACAAGCTTGTGCTTAAGATATAAGAAAAAAATATATACCCATATATATATATCCGGTTAACATGTATTCATTATTTTGTAGCACGTATTAAAAGCATTTTGTACAGAACATGGAAAAAAAATTGAACAAGCTTGTGCTTAAGATATAAGAAAAAAATATATATCCATATATATATATTCGACAGTGATTCGAGTTGATCGTGGAGACGCTGTTATGGCGCACTGGTTTCAGGAATACGGAACGAGTTTCATTTCATCACACTCTTGACTTCTTTTTTTCATACGCTTGAAAAAAAAATGTATATATTGTTGTTCGATTTACTACGGATCACAAGGATCACCGTAAAACCACCAAATTATGTTTCTTCTGTGGCAACAAGCGTCCGTCACTAATTTTCTGCGAGTAGTATAATAGTATAAAAATGTACTCATTCTCTCTTCTATGATATGACTCTGTGTACAACAGACATGCTCGGAGCTTCTTTTTTTCTTCTTTATTGCGCAAATAATTCTTTGTCACTATCCACTTTTGTTTGTATTCTCCTGGCCCGTTTGCCCATCTGTCATAAGAGCAGCTCAGGTTGTCAATTAAGAGGAGGAAAAAAAATTAGCACTTGACTTTTTAACGACACATTTCGAAGAGGCTTTTTTTCTCTCTCTCGGGAAAAATATATACCGTTCAGGTTTTCCCTTCAAGCTGGTATGGGTCAAGTTGATTAAATAAGAATATATTACCTTTTTGTTTCTCGAAATGAGCGTTATATGTACAGTAAGAGATCATTATGCCCCACCCCGATAATAAAGAACTTCAAATGAAGCGAACTTTGTTGTTGTTCGGGTCGGACCATTTGCTTTGTTATCATTGGGACATAATATGTATATGAGGGTAAGTAAAGATGAAAGAGGTTTCAAGAGTTGTTAGGTGCTGAAGCAGCAGCAGCAGCAGTAAAATGCGTTCTTATCTCGCTCAACCTACTACGAACAGGCAGGCCTTTGTCTAGTTTCTCGTTATCTTCGTCGTCCGAGCTTCTGAGTTTACTCGTCGTGTGGTGTTGCGCGGATATCACAGTCCGTCACAGAGAGAAACAAAGGAATCGTATTTTTTTGCAGAAAAAAAGATATACTCGTCTTGGGACGATTTTTAAAAAAAATAGTTAGCATGTCTTGATCGGATTCGAGCAACTTTTAATATTAGAAAAAACGAAGAAGGATTTTTGCATGCGATGGAGTGGAAAAAAAGGAAGGTACTGTTGTTTGCGCACAAGATAGGAGACGTCACGTGAGAGAAGATGCAAAACCACACCTGCTGCTCAGCAAGCAGTCTCCAACTTGCTTTGTGGTCTTCCAATCAAACACGAATTTTCCCTGCTTCTCCACTCTTTGTGTGTTTTTCCTTCAAGCTCCACTACGCAATTTGTCTCCTTTTTTTCTGCGCTGAACAATATTGGATATATGAACACAGAGAAATTATTTTATGGGATACAATTTTACATACATCCTCTTACCAGATATTTTAGATACATAATTTGGCAACTTGGAAAACGGATCTCTGCTAACTAACTGGTTTGGGTATACAACTTCTATACTTTGGAACATTAGAGCACATCTTTCTACACATCCGCTTTTATCGTAAATTAATTAATTCAATTTAGGAATAGTTAAACCTCTATTTACATATATTTTATTTGAATCAGCACATTAAATGAATTTGCAAACATAGTTTAGTTGATTTCGAAATTACCTTCCAATTACA